>WBMZ01006413.1:0-15678 GCA_013400975.1 Atrichornis clamosus | reverse complement strand
TGTCGCTAGCGGGCCCGGACACCAATGACACGGACGGCCTTATGTAGATGCAAACCGACCTCTTCATTATATTTACAAAGGTGCTTATATACCTTAGCACGCTGGACTAACATAAGGTCATTGGTTCACTGACCAGCCACCCCCCAGAGGGATTGGCTGGACCCAGTAACTCTTACCTCATGTGTTTTCTTCTTTGGTCTCATAACAAGACCATAGTTTACAATACTTCTGAATTGTTTTCCTGCAGCGTCCTTGAGAAAGCCTTGCTTTCTCACAGACACTTGTCAGGAAACTGAAATCTCTTTGCACCCAGGCCTGTAACATCCACAGTTTAGGTTGAAAAAGACCTCCAAGATCGAGTGCAGCCTTTCCCCCAGCACTGCCAAACCCACCACTCACCCATGCCCCCAAGCGCCACATCTGCATGTTTCTGGAATACTTCCAGGGATGGGGACTCCAACACCTCCCTGGGCAGCCCCTGCCAAGGCCTGACCACCCTTTCCAGGCAGAAATTCCTCCTGGTGTCCAACCTGAGCCTCCCCTGGCACAGCCTGAGGCCGTTTCCCCTTGTCCTGTCCCTGTTCCCTGGGAGCAGAGCCCGACCCCCCCTGGCTGCCCCCTCCTGTCAGGGGCTTGTGCAGAGCCACAAGGGCCCCCTGAGCCTCCTTTGCTCCAGGCTGAGCCCCTTTCCCAGCTCCCTCAGCCTCCCCTGCTGCTCCAGCCCCTTCCCCAGCTCCATTCCCTTCCCTGGACACGCTCCAGCCCCTCGGTGTCCTTTTAGTGGGGCCCTAAAATGGAGTGTGCAGGGGTGGCCTCCTCCCTGGCAGATGTGACCACATCTGGGCTTTATCTGTGACCTCTGGACCAGACTGAGGGCTCTCACCTGTTCAGGGTCCTGACATCCAGGCTAACAATGTCCTCTCAATGTTTGACCAATTTATCTGATACCCATCCGAACCAGAGCCCTTTGGAAAATCCCAAGGGATCCCAGAGCCTCACTGATCTCATCCCACAGCAAGGGGCAGGAGGTTCTGCATTCCCACAGATCTGGGAGCGATGCTGGAGCTGCCATTCCCTTTAGGCACAAGTGGTTGCACCACGCTGGGTTTTAGGCACCAACAGAAAGAAAACCAACCCGGGGCAGAGCTGGAGACTGGGAATGTGGAGGCACTTGTGGAAGGAGCACGGAAATGCAGGGGATGTTGGTCAGCAAGGTAAATTGCTTTGCAGCAGCTGCCAAACCACTTGTTTTGCTGTTTGCATATTACCTCAGTTTTCCCTTCCCGGATTTTGTCTATTTTCCTTCACACACTTTGCTCAAACAACAGGAATAAATTATTACGTGGGATCTTCACACCCATCTTTAGACATGACAGCAACAGAGACGCTTCTCACAGTCCTAGTGATGCACACAGCTACACCTGAATGATTAGTGAACAGGAAAACACAAGTCCTATCTGAGGAGTTCCAGCACCTCTGGAAATAATGAACTGATTCCACCCAGCAGCAGCAGTGGGTTAAGTTCCTTGTTTTCCTAGGAGCATTAATATTTAGGTCTTCCTGCCTGAAACATTTGGAAACCCTCGTTAAAAAAGTTGTTGGACAAGCCAGGCTCCGCGATGTCTGTTTGGAAATCCACCAGTTACAGCACAGGAAAAAGGACACATGGGGCAGAAAGGATAAAATCTACTTCAAAAGGAGCAAATGAGGCTTTCAGCACCACTCCATTCCCCAAATGGATCAAGCAAGCACAGGATGCACCATGATTTTCTTGCAAAAAAAACAAGGACCAAGGCATGGCACTGATTAGCAGCTCCGAAGAGGCAGCACAGGGAATTTGTGCTACATTCATGTAGCTTCAAGGCTTCCAGTTCAAGCAAGGGGTGGTGAAAGGATGTGTTAGGGATTGCAAGGGGTGGCAGAACACTGTAGTAGGTCCGGCCACCTTCAGCATGACTCCCATTCAGAGCAGCAAGACTTTTTGGCCTCATCACCGCCACAAAGAGCCTTTGCAAAGGCCGGTTCCTCACTGTGACACCCCTGAGGTGATTTGGTGATTTGTACCAAACCGGATCATCCAACCCCAGAGCTCTTGCCTTGGCAGCTGCTTAAGTGTTAACTCACACCTCTGTATCCTGTTTCAACCACAGGATCTTCAGTTGCTGTTGAAATGTACAGCTCAGCTGATGAACTGGAACAGGGAAATACCAGATTGGAAATACCAGATTGGAAATTTTGGAGGGTCATCAGAACCATCAGGATGAAGAGTTTCTTTGTCAGGAAGTGGCCTACAGTCTTTGGTGACTGCTGCTTCTACTTCACTCCCTGCTATGGGCAGGGACACCTCCCACTGTCCCAGGCTGCTCCAAGCCCCGTCCAACCTGGCCTTGGACACTTCCAGGGATCCAGGGGCAGCCACAGCTTCTCTGGGCACCCTGTGCCAGGGCCTCCCCACCCTCACAGGGAACAATTCCTTCCTAAATGTCTACATCATCCCTTGGAGAGGCAGAAGGCACTGGGGTTCATTTCACAGGTCTGCAGCATCCAACTGGCTCTTTCCAATATATTGCTCTGATAATCACAGAATATCCTGAGCTGGAAGGGATCCATAAAGATCATCAGCCCCTGTCCCTGCACAGACCCCCCAACAACCCCACCCTGTGCATCCCTGGGAGCGTTGTCCAAAGGCTCCTGGAGCTCTGGCAGCCTTGGGGCCGTGCCCATTCCCTGGGGATCTGTTCAGTGCCCACCACCCTCTGGGGGAAGAGCCTTTTCCTGATAGCCAGCCTGACCCTGCCGTGGCACAGCTCCAGCCATTTTGAAGTTTGACAAGTTTCTGCATTTAGAAGATTTTAGCTCATAGAATGGACATATAAATCCCAGCTCATTCCTGCATCCTGGTTTTAGCATCCTCAGGTATTCAGCTGTCTGAGCTGATTACATTTACCTGATATTTCTCCAGGTTGCTTTGAAAGGAAATTTTGTGGGTTTTTTTTTTTTTTTCAAAGAAATTGGAAAGAAATCAAGCCAGCCCTTCAGAGATCAAGGGGGATTTGTGAGACCTGTGGGCGAACCTCAGACTCCTCTTTATCCTCCCTGCACAGGTGCTCTCTATCTTGAGGGACCACTGACCTGTAATGCCTACAGAAGACTAATTAGGAAGGAATTAGGAACGAGAAGATCCCATTTAAAAGCAATTCAGTGGCAAATCCATCAACACACAGGAGGAATGACTTCACAAACAGCTGACAGTAGTTAATAGTCAGACTCCATGATCTTAAGGTCTTTTCCAACCTAAACAATTCTATGATTCCACTATCTCTTCCCAGAAAAGCTTTGTTGTGAAGAGCTTTGTGATGTTCTAAACACGTCCTGATATGATGATTTCACCAAGAATATGCAGTTGGAGACGAGTGGACAAAATAAACTCATATTGGGGGCATGACCTAAATAAACCTTGGTGAGGCAGCATTAGGTAGAAGAGTGGGGTGCAAATGGCTCTATTTTATGATTAAATTATTAACATATTAATTAACCATGTGAAAACTGACCTGTAGTCACCTACACATGTTTTTTGAGGCTGACTACTCATCTTCTACCATAAAATGATATTTTTCAAGTTTATTAAAATTGATCATATTTTTCTTGCCAGCTAAGACAGTTGAAATTCACTGCTGGCTTGAATCAAGTTGCAATTTTAGCTTCCCATTTTATAAAAACTGGACTACAGCACTCAGGACACCTCAATGCTTTCTTTACATAGTAGGGCAGCAAATTACTTCATCACAGACCTGACTGTCAAGATCAAATTTAATCTCAGGAGCAGTGAAGTGCACAACTCAAGTCAGGCAACATAACAGACCTATTCTTCCATGTTTTTCCTTTTTTCCCTGTGCTCCTTCACCATTAGAGTTTCCTGTAAGAACAGGAAATAATCTTTGAAAATATTGTCTTCACTGATAACCTTGTAAACTGTTTCTGCAGATGCTTTGCAAGCAGAACAATTAAATTTTTTTTATTAAGATATCCAACTATCACAATTCCAGCCTGTAATTTAGTGCTTTATAAATTCTTAATTTTTAATTGTAGGCTTTTATAAGGGGCTTCCTAAGTTTGCCATTCTCCTTGTGATTCATATGTCAAAGACAAACGTGATAGAGGAATATTTTGGAGGATTTTGGGGTGACCTCATTGTGGCCTTCCAGTACCTGAGGGAGCTACAGAAAAGATGGAGGGACAGTACAAGGGGGAATGGCTTCACACTGAAAGAGAGTAGTTTTAGATGGGATTTTGGGCAGGAATCCTTCCCTGTGAGGGTGGGGAGGCCCTGGCACAGGGTGCCCAGAGCAGCTGTGGCTGCCCCTGGATCCCTGGAAGTGTCCAAGGCCAGGTTGGACGGGGCTTGGAGCACCCTGGGATAGTGGGAGGTGTCCCTGCCCATGGCAGGGGGGGCGCTGGATGGGCTTTAAGGTCCCTTCCAACCCAGGCCATTTTCTGATTGTATGATTCCACTGCTGTTGTCTTCCATGTCTCAGTTTTCACAGAATCCTGGAACACCCTGACTTGGAAGTCCAGCTCCTGGCCCTGCACAGGACCACCCCAAATTTTTGTGCTGTTTAAGCTGGTACTTCCCTAAACCCTTGCAGTACTTCTCCAACCCTCCCAGCCACGCAGTACCTGCCCCAAATCTTCACACCAGACTCCTGCAGCATCCCCCATACCCCGCTGACACAACCACTTGGATCACACCATGACTGATTTGTTTCAAAATGCTCCTGGAATTCCCATCCTGCCGTTTCCCAGGGCACGAGCCCATGTGGTGGCTGCACCCCCAGTCCACACTTACACCTCCCAGAGCAGGTTTGTGGCTGGCCATGGGTGTTATTTCTGTTCCCAAAGCCAGCTTGGGTACCTTTATTTCCAGCCCAGCCATATCCAATGGTTTTGGGGTGAGAATGGGGGAATTTGTGCCAGGTCAAAGTGGGGATTGAGACCAAGCCACTCCCCAGCATGAAACAGCTGCCTTGGGGACTTGCAGGCACACATGGATTGCTGCTACCCTCGTTGGAAGTGGAGTCTCATTAACATCAGGGGAGGCTCCAGCATCTGGCCACAAGAACATCAATTAGTTGCCTACCAAGTTATCCAGCAGAAAACAAAGGCAGACTTCCAGCGTTCAAACGAAGTTGGTTTGTAAAAGAAATAGGCTACAAGTTCATGCATTTGGTGCCAAGTCCACTCTATGCTCACCAGGTTTGCTACAAGAAACAGAGGAAATGGAGGTTTGGCTTTCTAACAAAGGCACATCCTTTGGGACCTAAAGAAAGAAAAAAACATTTCCTGTCTGCCACTTCAACGGAGGATGCAGAGCTGGTCTTGAGAAATCTATATCCTTTCCCCAGGAAAAAAATGACACTGCTGTCCTTACTCTTCCTTGAATCATTGCATCTTTCTGCATCCAATTTCCATCGTTTCTGACTGCAGACAGCTCCGTTGAAATTGCTGTAATTGGAAACAAAACAAAAGGAAACACGGAGGAGTTCCATGGAAGTCGTGTTGGCAATCAAAGGCTCTTCATCAGCTGGGAGCACCCCGGAGATGTTCACAAGCCTTGTGAATTAGAGAAATCCCCAGTAAATTTTTTTAAAAACGGGGGAGCTGTTCAAGGCAAAGAAAAACCTCAGCAAAGGCATGAGCTGAATCTACTCCCAGTGAATTTGGGGATTTGAGTTGTTCCCCTTCACGGTCAGCAGGATGGAAACAGCACTGGGAGAACTCCAATCCACGGCCAAATGCCTGGCTCCAGACACGTTGCTGACACAAGTGTCACGATCCAGGCAGGCGCTGAGCTCCCTGCACATCGCCCCTTCCTGCCCTCTGATTCCTGTCACTGGCAGAAGGGTATCCCAAAGGGAGCAACAAGTGGGATTTTTGGCCCTGGCTTCAAGCATAGATAGATTAGCTCCAAACTTAAGAGATGCACCAGGAATGTAGCCACAGTGGCTCCTCATTGCTGAGCATATCCTGCACCATCCACATTCACCGGGACACAGCAGCTTTTCCATGGGATGGTTTGTCCGTGCCAGGGTTACATGGGACATTCTGATGACCAAGTCTTGGGACATTTGGATGACCAGAAGGATCCTCTGGCCCTCTGACCAGCTGTTCAACATCTGCTGTCCATGTGCTGCAGGAACAGCAGACCCAGAGCACTCAGGATGCAGCAGCTTGGGGTGGCAGGTCCGGCACACGGGAATGCCTGGATGTGCAGCATCTCATCCCAAGGCAGCCTGGAGCCAGCCCTGACCCTGGCCTGCTCCACATGGAGTTTCTGCCCCAGGGATGTTGGACAAACATTGCCAAACTACTTATTTGATAACAAAAAAGAGCACGGAATCATAGAAAGAATCATGGAATGGTTTGGGTGGGAAGGGACCTTAAAGCTCATCCAGTTCCACCCCCTGCCATGCGCAGGGATACGTTTCACTATCCCAGGGTGCTCCAAGCCCTGTCCAGCCTGGTCTGGGACACTACAAACACCAATGCAGAATCAAACTTCTGCCTAGTTTGTGGTTTTATTAATGACTGATGACAAATTAAACCAAAGGAATTAAATTAGGTGTTTAAATGATCTTGCACCAGGTTTAACCTGGTGAACATGGAGTAAACTTGGCATCAAATGCATGAACCTGCAGCCTATTTCTTTTACAAGCCAGCTTGGCTCTCTGTAAGGTCTCTTTGTGGAGTTCACATAGCAAATATCAACAGAGAACTGTTTCTAAGCAGAATTCTGCAGTCAAACTCAATGAAATTTTGCTTAATCATAACTAAGCCTGAAAGGATAAAAGTAAACTAGACCCAGGCTGGCTGGGCAGAAACATGCCAAACACTGAGAAGAATCTCATCCGAGCAGGAATTTAGTTGGGACTGATTAAAAACCACAGAGACTGAAGTAGGAGAATTAGTAAAACCCAAAGCAAGCAGAAGCTAGTGGTCAGCAGCTCCCTGCCAAGAAGCAGAGACAGGCTCCCTGTATACGCAGTGCCTGGAAAAGGAGGGCTGGAAGTTCTGGGCATGGAAACAAACTGCAGATTATCCCAGAGCATCCAGCAGCAGCAGCCCTAGTCTTGGTGCTGTGGGTAGGTGGTGGACCTGAGGTAATGAGTGTGAGGTCCAAACCAAGCAGGAATGACCTCACAAACAGCTTTGTAACAGGCCATGATTAAGTCAGAACCGGAGCTGTCATTCTGCAGCAATTCCAGCTTTTCTGCCTTAAAACAACCATGCTTTTGGCTGCTTGGTGGCAACCACCAGTCCCACTGTGGTGCGTGTGGAAAGGTGTTCACCAAAAACATGGAAAAGGGGATAAAGAGTAACTCACCAAGTCCAAAGTTGTTCCAGTCCATACAGAGAGAGGAGCAGACTGTGCAGAACTGCAGGAGAACCTCCAGGCCTGAGGGACAGAGTGTATTTTTTTTTCTCAATATTGTCCTTCTTATATTATGTTTTTACAAAATAAGCATCACAGAACCACAGAATATCCTGAGCTGGAAGGGACCCCCAGGGATCACCCAGTGCAGCCCCTGTCCCTGCACAGACCCCCCAACAACCCCACCCTGTGCATCCCTGGGAGCGCTGTCCAAAGGCTCCTGGAGCTCTGGCAGCCTTGGGGCCGTGCCCATTCCCTGGGGATCTGTTCAGTGCCCACCACCCTCTGCGGGAAGAGCCTTTTCCTGCTCTCCAGCCTGACCCTGCCCTGGCACAACTCCAGCCCTTCCCTGGGTCCTGTCCCTGTCCCAGCGAGCAGAGCTCGGAGCTGCCCCTCGGGAGGAGCTGCAGCCCCAGGGAGCTCTGCCCTCAGCCTGCTCTGCTCCAGCTGAACAAACCAAGTGACTGAGAACCAGTACCTGTGACACCAAATAAAAGTGATTTCTTTTTAGAGCACTTTATTAGTTGTTACTGGTGCAAGTTCTAAACCCTTCAACAGATAACAGCCCCAAACCATGCTTTTAACTAATGCCATAAAATCCTGGAACTCTGTATTGGAAACAATGTTTTAGTTTTGGCCTCTTCAGGAAATGCCAAAATTAAGCTCCTATTTTTGTCCTTTCACCCAGAGAATTATTTTATGTGAGATCACTGATATATTTCCAGCCACTCCATAATTAGTTCGGAATTTAACACATGCTGTAAGGAGAGAAAAAATTACATCTTCTGATAGATTTTAGTCCTCTTGCCTGTATTTAGAAGGTTTTAGGATCACAGAACCCCTGAGGCTGGAAAAGCCCTCCCGGATCACTGAGTCCAAGCTGTGCCCCATCCCCACCTTGGTCCCAGCCCAGAGCTCTGAGTGCCACGTCCAGGCCTTCCTTGGGCACCTCCAGGGATGGGCACTCCAACACCTCCCTGGGCAGCCCCTGCCTGACCATCCTTTCCAGGGAGAAATTCCTCCAGGTGTCCAACTAGGGAAGGTTTAGATTGGATATTGGGAAAAAATTCTTTATGGAAAGGGTTTTCCATACCTGGAACAAGCTGCCCAGGGAGGTGGTGGAGACCCCATCCCTGAAGGGATTTGAAAGCTATGTGGATGTGGCCCTTAGGGACATGTTTTAGTGGTGACCTTGGCAATGCTGAGGGAGTGGTTAGACTCGATGACCTTGGAGGGCTTTTCCAGCCTCAGTGATTCCATGATCAATACCCTTCAAGTCTGGCAGCTCAGGTAACCCTCAGCCCATCTGGCTTCCAAGGCTTCCAAAGGAGAATGTTGGGATAGATCCTGTCAAAAGCCTTCCTAAACATTGAGGTAGTCTGTGACTGATTGAATCCTTCTTTTTACGGTCTTGCAAGAAACCCTCAAAGTTCAGGCACCTGTGGAAAGAATCCCAGAAGGGTTTGGGTTGGAAGAGACGTTAAAGCCCATCCAGTGCCACCCCTGCCATGGGCAGGGACACCTCCCACTATCCCAGGCTGCTCCAAGCCCCGTCCAACCTGGCCTTGGACCCTTCCAGGGATGCAGGGGCAGCCACAGCTCCTCTGGGCACCCTGTGCCAGGGCCTCCCCACCCTCACAGGCAGGAATTGCTTCCCAATATCCCACCTAATCATACTCTCTTTCAGTTTGAAGCCATTCTCCCCTTGTCCTGTCCCTCCATCCTCTCTCTCCATCTTGCCTGTAGCTCCTTCAGGCACTGGAAGGCCACAAACTTCTCCCAGCCTGCATGCTGGGATGAGATCCCAGGCCACAGCGTTCACCCAGACTGGTGGTGGTGGAGCAGAATTCCATGAGATATCCATTAGAAGCCTGAGACACGTTTGGCTTTGGGCTGCCCTGGAGATTCACATCTACAAGTGTGGTTGGCAGCTGAAAAGCAGTTTTGATTAATCCTCACCGAGGGCATTTACACGGTGGGAAATGTAACATTTGCTGTCTTCACATTAAAAAAATAAAGAAGGAAAGCATTTGCATCCCAGCATCTGATTGTGGACCAGGCAGCTGGAATCCGACAGGATTTTTTACTCAGTGAAGTTCATGTGGCTGTTCCTTGCAGGGTTGTTGGATAAATAGAGGTGCTTCATTAACAACAATGCCAGCAGCCCTTGGAAATCATCTTGGAAAGTGAGCTCTTCAGATAGGCAGAGATTAATTCCTACACCCATGCATCCAGGGACAGATGCCAAGGACTTAGGAGGATATTGGTGTGCATCAGCCAACAAAGATGAGGGGGAATTCGAGACAGCTTCTGAGGGAATCTGATGAGGCAAGAGATGCACCGTTAATGAGCCACTTAACTGGAAGTAGCTCCACATGAAAGGCTGATGGCAAGGACTGCAGGGAGCTTTTCCCCGCTGATTCATCCAGATCTGAGGACCTCTGCAACCAAAAACCCACCTGGACTCTGCTCATTAATCCAGCTCCAGCTTGTCCACCCACTCCGGTGCTTCCAGTAACTGGGAGTTTGGCAAGACTTGGGCTGGTGGTTTGGGCTTCTTCATTTTCATAGAAAGAAGAGGGGAGAAATTTTTTCCTTTCTCATTACAGTTCTCCAGTTTAGCTCTGTTTATTTCTCTCTCCCCAAAAATCACAGTGATTTGGGGTACAAAAGACTTTCCATTCAGAGACTGAGGCATTTTCTTAGGGGAGACATTTAATATTTATTGCCCAACTAAACCTGGAGCTGCATATTCTGTATAGTCCGTATAATCTAGGGGAGGCATTTACTTGATCTCCTCCAGTTGCTGCAAGAACCTAAAAGAGTGCACCCAAAAGCTTAATTTTGCTGTGGTTACAAAAATCTGGGCTGGCCAGTTTGATTTCTTCTAGAAGTCATGTGGTGGAAGTACTTCAGGGTGGTGTTCTGTATTTGTCAGGGGGAAAAATGAGGAAAAATGACATTAATAGTTAAAAAAAAATCACATAGATAAAAACACAGCTCAATATCTATGGCAAGAAAGAAGCACAGTCTCATCTTCTCAGCTGAGTTACCTCCTTTTCCTCCCTCTCTCTCTTCCCCCCCACCCTTAGATTTAATAGACTTTATATATTTTAGATTAGCAGAGACACCTCCCACTATCCCAGGTTGCTCCAAGCCCCGTCCAGCCTGGCCTTGGACACTTCCAGGGATCCAGGGGCAGCCACAGCTGTTCTGGGCACCCTGTGCCAGGGCCTCCCCACCCTCCCAGGGAAGGATTTCTTCCCAATATCCCATCCACTCCTACTCTCAGTTTGAAGCCGTTCCCCCTTGTCCTGTCACTACGATACTTTTGCCTTTCGTATTCTGTTTACTTAAGAAATAACACAAAATACCTTTTTCTTTATTTCTTGCTTCCCTGATCCTCAAAACAAGGGAATTTGTAACTCCCTACGCTTGGCCCAGAAGACAAAAGTGACAGGATCAATAGATTTCCGGTCAAATCCTTTTCTTCCAACAGGAAGTGACTGAATAATTGCTTTCCTTTTATTAAAAATAAATAAATTGAAAAAAGAGAGAAAGGGAAGGTTTTGACGGGTTCTCTTCTATCCTGACTGATATTTAAGACCTCAGAAGTCTGAAGGACTTGAAGTTTTCTACAATTTAGGATGACACGTTGGATTTGGCAGCTCTGCTCTCATCCTGAATTTGCTGAGCCAGCTCCCAGAGGATTTTTGCTGCCTGTAAAACACCTCCTCCTCTCCCAGCTACTTCCCTCTCCAGCCCAGGCCACGAGATCAAAGTATAAGGAACAAACGGAACCATTTCTTTACAACTTCAAGGTAAACCTAATTTGCTATAAAGCTGCAAAAAGCAGCAGAGGAGCTGCTCTTCCCTTGGTTTCTGCACCAGGAGATGGAGGGATGAAGGAAGTGCATCCACACAGGGCAGCGGGAGCTGTGAGGTGGCAAAACTTGGGTCAGATTTCAGGGGATAAAGCACACTTCTATTTGGGGATGTTTGCACTTTGGGACTTCTCATCTCCAGCCAGGATGGAACTCAGCACGGGGAAACGGAGATCAAAAGATCCCTAATCCCAGCTTTTGGCTCAGGGTCAGCCCTGGGGGCAGACAGGTCTCAAGTCAGCCCCAATAACAGAGTTCCTGAGGTCAGTTTGTACCCTGGCAGGTGAAGGAAAGGTGGAAGGTGATATAGCACGTCTTTGGGACCTGCTGTCCCAGTGGGAAAACAGGCCAGGCTGTGGCTAGCAGGGGTACTGGACATACAGGG
The DNA here is from genome assembly GCA_013400975.1 of Atrichornis clamosus. NCBI lineage: Eukaryota > Metazoa > Chordata > Aves > Passeriformes > Menuridae > Atrichornis > Atrichornis clamosus. Next base: position 3,980 of record WBMZ01006413.1, on the reverse strand, counting down.
CCTGGACTGGGAGAAAACTGGATAAAATGGAAAGAAAACAGGGAAAATCCCCCATGTGCTTATAAATACATCAGACTGTGAGAGGCAGAGTGCAGGACAGGTTGGTTTTCTTCAGCAGCCAATACACATTGGCAACATCTGCTCCTGCCTCACCTCAGCTGCTCTGCTTCCATCCTTGTGCCAACAACACACAAACCCCAACCCTAAATCATTCCCAGACAAATATTCCCAGACTGCTAAAGAAAGAGGAGAACATCCACCAATACTACACCTCAAGTCCAGAATCAGACAGTCCCTCACAGGGCTCAGGTTCATACAAGGACTGCCTGATAAGGTGCATTTTATTGTCGTGACTGAGCCCTTCCCATTGACACAGCTTCCCCTTTATTCTGCAATCAAAAAGTCCTCTTATTCCAGCACAAACTTTCTGTCGGGTGCTTGTGAATAATGTTTATATTTTCCAGCACTTGGGTTGTGAAGAATTATGGGGGAGGCCCTTTAACCTGATACGTTCCCGACAAAGCACTTGAGGCAAAATGTGTATTCAGGATGGGGAGCTGGGATTAACAGGCTCGTTCTGAGGTTTGAGACATTTCATAGTCCCCAGGAAATATTCCCCTGCATCAGACACACTTATACATAACAGGATGGAATGTGTTTTCCTTCACATGGAAAAAAAAATTACCCAGTCTGGCCATTTCCTGGGAGGGTTTTGTTTTGAGCCGTCATCCAAACAGCATGAACACTGAACATTTGTAAGCACACTGCCCAGGACACAACCTGCCAGCACTAACTCTGCTCTGGAAAGGTTCACTGTCCTTCCCCAGCTTTACAGGGGATTTTTCAGCACCTTGTACTTGTGGTTTCCTACAGGACATGAGGCCAAAATCCATATGGATTCAATTACCTGGAAACAACCCCAGTACACTCTAATTCCACTGGTTATTATGTCACTACTTCTATGGAGGGGAAATGTGGAGCTAAACACAATACACACCACTTCCAGCCATGGCTCTACAAGGGGATATTGACCACGGGTCAATAGGGTGGCACTGTCAGCAAATCAAAGGTCGTTCCCATCCACAGGGAAGTCACGGCAGGAGGTGGGACATCAAATACAGTGGGAAAAGCCTCAAAAAGAAACCTGTTCACCTTTTTTATCTGCTCAACAGCACAGCAAATGTGAAGGGAGCAGTTAAACACGTATTTAATCGATGGCTGTGCTGTGTCCTGCTGCCTGAGTCAATAGGATATTCCTTCTGTTTACAGGAGTTGTGCTAATCCTGGGATATTTCAGTGCTCTGTGCTCGCTGGCAGACCAGGCACTGGTGGCTTTTAGAGCATCTTTTGTAGGGGCTTAAAACACAGGTGGAAAAGAACAAAATGCTGCTGTATCTGTAGCATTTAGAACTGTGCTGGTTTTTCTGTTCCTGATATTCAGGGTCATTTGTCTTATCAGCAGCAAACATGCTGGCACAGTCAGCATCAAAAAAAATAAAATTGAAGAAAGAGACCCAAAGCCTACGAAAATATCTTAAGATTTGAGTAAATAACTTCTCACTCCAGTAAATCGTTTATGTGTGTGGTGTATGTTGCATCACAATCATAGAATCATGGAATCATGGAATGGTTTGGGTTGGGAGGGACCTTACAGCCCATCCAGTGCCACCCCTGCCATGGGCAGGGACACCTCCCACTATCCCAGGCTGCTCCAAGCCCCATCCAGCCTGGCCTTGGACACTTCCAGGGATCCAGGGGCAGCCACAGCTTCTCTGGGAACCTGTGCCAGGGCCTCACCACTCTCACAGCCAGGAATTCCTTCCCAATATCCAATATAAATCTGTCATCTTTTATCCTAAGACCACTCCCCCTTGTCCCACTGATCAACTCCTAACTGGGCTGTTCTACCCATCTGGCTGCTGCTCACTGATGATTCCCCTTTCCCACCCCTTTTACATTCCTGTCACATTCAAGAACGGGTCGTTATCCTGAGAAATCCAATATTTGATCACATCTCTGTAGAGAGATGTTGACACAATTTGAGATTATTCGAAAATAGAATGACATATTTGCCAAGGATAAAACGGGAGAAGTCGCTACAAAAAGCCTTTGGAAAAGCTCATTTTGGTGAACCTGGGACGACAGTGAAGGAACTGAGGTTACTCCATGCTCCAGATATCCATACATTAAACCCAAACCTACACATAACCCAAAGTTAACTTCCTTGGGCACCTGGAGCTTTTTCCCAGAGTAGATCTCACTTGGCATCCTCTCAAAATGGTCCTCAGCTTCCAGCCTGTGGTGGGAAAAGAATTCCAACACCCTCCTCCTTCCACACCCAGCAGCAGAAAAATGAGGGAATTCAATATTTTAGGGCAGAACTGAGCAAGGTTTGTGCATTTCATGATCCCCCTCTACTGACTTTTTTTGGAAATACCACTATGGATAAAACTGAAGACACACAGCCAGACCCTGACAATTCCCTCCTCTTTTAAAGAACCCAGTTTACAAAAAACAAAGCTATTTTAAAAAGCAAATTAAAATTACTCTCAATAATAGAAGAGAGATTCACAAAGTGGAAAGTTCACTACTCCCAATTACGAGCAGCTCATCCCAAGTTTTACACACCAGCAATTTGATTCTGGTTTCCTGTTGCTTTAACACATTTTTCTTGGCCTTGACAGTCACCTTGGGGGGTTACATAACTCAGTGACACATTTACCCTGCCCTGATTTCTCAGGTAACCTTCACACTTTTTTTTCCTGGGGGAAGGAGAACCTTGTTCTGAGAAAAACCTGCAGGAGAAGCAGGTGTGAAACTTCCAGCTCTGGATTTACTCAGGACAGAAAACTTGACCCATAAATAAACTATCTTTATGCCCAGACTCCAAAAATAATCTCAGCATGGATGATTTTGGATATAACCCCTAACACAGCCCAAATTACACATAATATCACACTGCTTTGGGGAAGAGTTTTATTCTGGTTTGTCCTGCTTAATTTTTTCTCAGGCTTTAAATTCACCAGGTGGCTTTGGGTTGATTGACTTCCTCAGTTTTATTGAGGTATCAAAATTCCTCATGGTGGAAATAGGGGATAGTGCAAGGTAGACTCCTATGGGATAAAATCTCCCCAAGAAGAAACTACCAAAGGTCTAGCAAAGCATCATTCCTCGTATTAACATTCCTATGTGCATTTTAGGGAGGTGTTCCCTGAGAGCAGGAGTCTGCTCAGGATATTCCCAACTCCACAGGGAGAGGATGAGCACTGGTGTTCAAACCACCGTCAGTCCCATGAGACTGCAGAATCGAATTCTTCTTAAAAGCCAATGTACTGCTTAGGTTATCCTGGTATCCAGGTCCGACTGGAAAATCCGCCCCCGACTGGAAATTCCCAAATCTCAGTGTACAGTTTCTCTAGAATGCAGCAGCTGTTGCTTGCAATGACCTTCATGGTCTTGTGGGTTAAGTGGCTTTTCCGAGGAACATCCTGTGGGAGCACAGCCTTTTCTGACCTTCCCAACTCCAGCTTAAATTCTTTGGATCAGCTGGCGAATTTTAGTGCTGCTGGACTTGAATCCTGGCCCCAGAGGACGGTCTCCAGGCTTTCACTGTGGAGAAGGAGCCAAAAATTGCCAGCAGAGCAGCTTGTGAGCACAGCTGGCAAAGCTCCTGGCACCCACAGTGTCTGGGCTGCAGTGAAGAAACCACAGGGCTCACTTGAAACATCTGGTGTCACCAAAGGAGGCCACCAGAGCTCCAGCACTCCAGTATTGTGGGATGGTTTGGGTTGGAAGGACCTTAAAGCCCATCCAGTGCCACCCCTGCCAAGGGCAGGGACACCTCCCACTATCCCAGGGTGCTCCAAGCCCCGTCCAACCCGGCCTTGAGCTGGTTTAATTCATTCCAGGTGCCATAGCAGGTAAAAACTGTTTGCACTGAGAGGTACAGCCCATCCTATCCCGTCCCGTCCCGTCCCGTC
>WBMZ01006412.1:71205-102540 GCA_013400975.1 Atrichornis clamosus | reverse complement strand
GTAGGCAATTTGGATACTCTATGAAATAATGGGCAATCAAATGCAATGCTGGCAGGTTCTAGCCCATGTAACATTGCACTCACTGCACTCTGAACTGCTTATAATTTTTGCAGTATTAGGTGCCTATTTGTAAGAATTGACTGCCAGAGTTGTCCATCCAGGATGGATGGAAATAGAATCAGAGGATGCAAACTGCAGGATGCCATTTGACAGAGCAACTTTTTTGGGGAACTCACGGCGACCTTGTTATTTCCATAACTTGAAGGTCACTGGTCATTTTCAAACACTTAACTGTCCAATTATATTTTGTTTAGGTCTTTACCTCTATCTCATTATTATTATATATGAGAATTTTCCATATCCAGTGTAACTTCTCATTGTGTGCTGAAGCATGTGGGACTCATATCCTCTTCTCATCCCCCTGTGACTTGTAACATGTGAAAAAAACCTAAGCAAAACAGGTCTGGGCTAACATGGCAGGTTCAGTGAGTGATCAGTGTTTTCCAAGATTTAAGTCATAAAACCTAGTTTTGTCCTTTCAACACAAAGTCTCACATACCTGTGGTGCTCGCTAATGTGAGACCCTGCTGTGTCAATTCAGAGTGAAGAGATTATTGTGCCTGCAGACTTGGCTTGTTCTGAATATGTAACTGAAATCTTACATCCTCCTGTTGTTATCTGCGAGTCTGATCAACAACATAGACTGTAAACACTGACAGCCAAGGTTGCTTTGAAATGTAGTCCTGATGCACTCAGTCTTCTGTTTCAAGGATGTTATCTGTAGCCAGCTCTATTCAGTCCTTATATAAAGCAATCATTTCAGTAAGTTACAGTCAGCTTCTTCACACAAAATAACCTGTTGGACTCATCTCAGATTTAGACTTCTATTACCACATTTTGTGTAAATAGCTGTTTCTGGTTTCAATTATCTGCCCTTGTCTTAAATATTTCACATAACTTCTCCTCTCTCCAAATCCAGCTGCTTATTTAATCAAATTTAATACTACTACATTGTGCTAATCAAATTTAATATGGCTACCTTGTACTAATATCAATGCAGTTTCTCTGATCCTGCCAAAAATTCCCTTCCATCTATGTAACATGAAACTTGCTTCTGAAAGTTTTCTTTCTTGGACACTTTTAGTGAAGCAATCAAAATCTTTTAAAATCCCCCAAATTGCCGGAAAATGAATGTGCTTCACAGTGTCATAATCCTACTGCTATAACCCCTTACCTTCCATTCCTCAGCAGATTGTTTCTCGCTGTCATTTCACATCTAAAATGATGCTGCAAGTTTTTAGGGATGCAGACTTTGGTCTTTAGACATTTTTTAGCAAACAGTAACTCTAATAAAAATAAGCAGGTGTTGGGACTTCTCTGGCTAGTAATGCTTTGTTCCTGAAGACAACTTCTGGCCTTTCACCCGAGTTCACATTTACAACATGTGAATATAAGCCTCTCAATGTCACATGATTTCTGTGTAGAGAATGCATCTCTGGCACTTTGGAGTTGACACACCCTGTCAGTCTTATACAGTCACCCTCCCTGCCATCACATTCATTTCCTTCTATCTACAAGCAAAACTTTACAAAATGAAGGGATTTTCAGAGTGGCCATAAAGAGTACAGTAAACATACACACAGGGCCAGCTCTGACTACGTGTCTGCTCCTAATTTGACGCACAGCAGACCTCAGACATGCCATCTCAGAAGCATTCAGTGATTAGTATTTCTCCCAGACGTGCTGAATCTCCCCTTGCCTGTTAGTGCAGACAGTTTTTCCCCTTTGGCTCACCCAGTAGGCGTTGTTGTTCAACAGAACCTTAGCAGCAGTTTAAGAAGTTTTTCCCTCTGGCAGCAGTGAGTGCACATGCCCTGACACTTCCAGTCCCGTCAGCAACTTGCTAGAGCTCGGAGTCAATGGAAGAAGTCTTGACTTGGATGTCTGCAGACCTCACACCTGATCAGCAAAGACAAGGATAGCATCATAGTCCAACTTTCCCAATTCCTATCTGGTCAAATTTCAAGCACTTTAGTGTGCTTGAAGTATTGCTGCCTGGCATGTTAAGTCAGGGCTAGCCTACCATTTCTATGCAGATGTGCTCAGAGGCTTAACATTGTTAAAAGCCTATGTGGACACTAACTTTCTTTCAGGATTTGTAACATGAAATATTAGGAAATGCACTGATGAGAACCCAGGGTACTATGGTCACATTAGGGCAAAACTGAAGTATGGCCAGGCAACCTTATTCCCTTTCTCCCACTTAAAAACCTTCTAGTGAGAAGGACTTCATGAGATCCAGAGGAAAAAAAAGTGGAAAAAAAAGGTAAAAACTGAAAAGTGACATTGAAATAAATTCTAATTTACATTTCGTGACATGTTTGGGGGGATTCATATTTCCCATATTTGGGGGGATGCATATTTCATAGATCTGCCTCTCCTTTATTTGTGATGCAAAATGTTCATATACATAGATTATCAACCCGGGGAACCTCTGGCTGGCTCTAAGGAAGAATAATGTAAAATCAATGAGGTAATAGAAATAACATTTATCCAGCCATAACCAAATCAATGTCTGCATGAGCAAAGAAGGTTGACAGAGCAAATGCAGACTATTTTGAGCTATAATTAGTTCCTCAACTTTTGGGAAGTTTTTGAGACAATTGCTACAATCTATACTGCAATAGAGTAGAGAGCATAATGTAATCACAGATTATTCTTTAATTTACACAGTTCTCAGTGAGTATGAGGATGAACAAGTTGAACATCTGGCAGTAGAGACATCTATCAATGAACTTCGAGATGTATTTTAACTTGTGCAGCTGTCCAAGCCAGCCAAATTAAATACGTTTTTTACTCTGAATGTCTGCAACATATGTGTAAGAGTCTGTGGGAAAAAATTAAGTCTCACATCATTTGCAAGCTCTTTTTTGTGAAGGAAACTCTTCCTCTCATAAAATATGTATTCATTCAGGCTAAAAATACAGCTTGGTAAGTCATGTTCACATGACCTATGTACCAAGAATGTGCCTATGACATCAAAATAGTAAATGTACGAAAAGAACTGACAAAACACTGATACCTGACTCCGGATTGACAAAAGGTTTCTGTTCTCTTGTGATTTTTTCAGTATTTTTCCCAAGGAATTGAAACATTGCATATTTCTTTCTATTCCATGAAAATGTAATGCATTTCAACTTAATCCAGACTAAGCGCTTCCTGCTGCCCCACTAAAAGTGAACGACCTTGCACAGTGTGTATGTCAGCAAATAACTCGGAGGACAAATATAGTATGATTTATGCACCTTGGACCTTTGCACTGGTTTTGCACAGGAAGACAAGATGATGGAGTAATTATGAGAATGTTTCTTCTTCCCCAGGCAGTGGAGGAATAGGGAACATTGTCCTGACTACACTGACCTGAGGATAAGGAGTCTTGTCTGCCACCATGATCTGGGATCTCTTGGTAGAACCAAATAGTACAGAATGAGTTTTACCTTTTGCCTAGTCAAATGACTTTCCAGGGGTGTGTAGTTGAACATCTGGGAAATCCATTCCTGAGATACTTAAAAACTGCTCTAATTTTGTCTCTTTAAATTTTGAACAAGAGACATGAACAAACTAATATTAAAAGACTGGTCTGAATTTTCTTCTCCCTACCAATATGGGATTGCTTCTAACTGCAAGATGCTTCCTGGAGCCTGACTGTAAATGAGACACTTCTTTGGGACAATAGACATTTGATTAGAGTGTCCTTATTACATTATTTTTATAAGTTATTGAAATTATTTCACTTTATAGAGTTAGCAGCCTCCAAAAATTGTCTATCCTGAGATAGCTTATTATCAATACATTATTTGTGCTGCATCAGTGGCTCCAAACCATTAGTCATAATCCTGCAGTTGTAGGATTTATGTAGACCCAAAAAGGCAAGAATGGGTCCTCAAGTTTGTATTCTAAAACTAGGAAAGCTATAAGTACTAACATACATAGTAACAGGGACTGTCAGGCACAACACGCATGATTGAGAGGATGTTTAAAAAATCTTAAAGAAGAGCCAGTCAGACACCCTGTCAGCATGGAAATGCTCTACTCTTCTCCTGAGAAACGCCTTCTTGGTGTGGGCTCTTATGTTACTCCGACACTGCTTTGATTTCCAGGTATGATGGGGTCTTAAGTAATCAAGCTTTACACCTGAAATTCAAAGAGATTGGAATTTTTCTTGGGACTAGGTTGGGTTTTGTAGGCCTTGTTTCGTTGATGCCTCTTTTGTGTCTATGTCAGTGTACATATCAAGAAAATGGAAATTTACTTTTGTGGGCTACCATTGTTGTGTTAAAGATCCTTCAAAATCAGTATGAACTTGTGCTCAGTACATACTGTTCTGGACTGCATAATACTTGTGTTCCTGGGAAGAGGATTGTAATATCAACAAACAGGGAAAATTGTCACAAAGGCAGGACTCATGCAGCATGTAGCCTTATTTCAGGTCACTGTATGTAGCTGACTTGCTATTTGGGTACTAAGCAGAGGACACTGTGTTTAATTAACAAAACCAGTAATAATTTTCTATTTCCTATTTATCAATAGGCAAGCTGAAGCAAAATGCAATTGACAAACACTCATATGATCCTGAAAAAAACATCTGGAAGTCAACCAGGATCATGGATGCAAACCATGCTGTACATTTTAGTAGGGCCTATGAAGTGTCACTCAGATCCATGGGCACTCTCTTGGAAGCTTTTGGTAACCTCAATTCTCTGTGGGCACAAGGACGATTTTGCCAATATCCAAGGCTACACACAGTGGTAGAACCAAGGTAGTTTTCCTTGTGAGGTTGTATCACCTCTTGGAGGGACAGCTCACACATTGTATTTCTAGCACAGCTGAGAGCAGGGTTCTGGGATACTATATTTGAAAACAGGCATTGCGTGACCTTGTACTACGTTTCCTGCCAATTATGCTTCAAGGCATATTAGACACTGCTGTGAAATATGCTCCAAAACAGAAAGCAAGTCAACTCTTTTGAATCAAGACTATTTATAACTAATTACTGTGCTTCTCTGCTTTTTAGGTCTTCCTTGGATTTATGTTATTTGTCTGTTTATCTGAGAAATCATAATTTTGTTTTACCATACATAATTTGATTCCCTGTAAAGCTGCACCTTTACAAAATGTCATGATAAACTTTTTTGTATCTTGTTTTCTGTCCTCATTGTAATTTAAATCAGAAATACAGAAGTTCACTTTAATTTGAACCACTTATCTGAAACTTTTAATCCTTAACTCTGTTGGTCACTAATAGTGTGTTCATCTTTACAAGGTTCAAAAATACATATAAATTAGCATAGGAAATTCTGGAAACAGAGAGAAAGGCAGGTAATTCTGAGGTAACCCAAATAAATTTCTTTATTAAATTACTTCTCAAATTAAAAAACAAGCATAACAAATACAGCCAAATTGATGGAATCTGAAAGGTAGAAGCATATTAAGACACCAAATCCTGCTAACAAAATTAAAAGATTTTTAAACAGTAATTCTGTTCAGTCTGACAGTATCGGTTCTATCCTTTTTTTTTTTTCCTGTTTGAAAGTCTCTTATGTCTTAATAGTATTTGGGACAGACTGCATAGGTTAAAAGGTGGGAATGAGGGAGTGAAAATGGAATGGGAGAGACAGGGATGTGTGGACAAACTCTTGGATGATGCAAGATCCTTCAAGTGAATGGATAAAATGCAAGACAGAAGGTATTAGAAATTAAATTCAAAACTGTGGGCCAAGTAGGACTCATAGAAGAAACACTTTAAAGTGGACATGTGGAAGAGAAGGAAGGATACACCAGTGCTTAGATTGGGGAACGTGAATGATACTGCTTTATAATATAACTATGCACAGAACACTCTCCATAAAGTCAGTCCCAGAGTCTCCCCAGGCACAAGGGAACAGAAAATGTTTTCAGGAGCATATGCTTCACAATGATAAAAACTGATGTCTTGAATTTGTCAATGTATTACTTTTAGTTCTGATTCATATCAAGTATATCAGTGGAAGAGGCTAATAACTGCAAGAGTTATCCAGTTAGAAATGTCTGAAACAGAACACTAACCATTCCTCATGGAGTAAACCAATGGAAACAAACACTGTGCAACTGTTCCTCAACAAAATCATGTGCATGTGTTCCTGTATGTTAATGTGTACACATGTGATGAGGACAAGCAGAGTTTTAATCATACTTTGGTATCACGCTGGTACAAAGAATAAAAGTGTTTGAAGACTAAAAAGCTGCTTGAGAACCTTCACTGTATGCAAAGTCATGCTACTTTTGCGGAACATTATTTTAATTCTCTTTATTAGTTGACATAATGATCACAGTTTTTAATCTTAAAAAATTCCCTCATACCGTGAAATCTATTTAGTGTTTTGCTGGATGATACCTGGGAACAGAATTCCAGCTAAGCATAGTTCATCACTGATGATGGTTATTGGTTGAAGTGCTGAGTTGAAGAATATGTTGTGGATAAAGACAACTGTTGAATGAATGTTTAGCACTGTAATTACACTTCTATCCCATACCTTATTACCTCTAGAACAATATAATGATTGTAGCTCAAAAGAATTTTAAAAATCTTTTTAAAGAGTCACCATGCTGCAAAAGCAAATTCAGATTTAAAATTTCAGGATTTCACTACAGATACTTCTCACAATTTACCATAATCTGCCTCTTTGGTTTAAGTTAAGTGTGCTGAACACTTAAAGTAATACCTCCAGTCATAAAAGTGCATCCCTGGCATAAGTCAAACCCCTGATATTTCAGGCATTTCTAGCTAGATATTTCTTACACTCATTACTTTTGACTAGAGTATTCATTGGCTTTCAAACAATCTACAAATCTCTCAGAATGTGTTATTAGTGGTTGCCAGCTAAAAATGAGCTATATTTCCTGGATTAATTATTGTGTTTACCGGTTGTAACTGGGAATGTATGGTCCTTTTTTCTATAAAATAAACCAAAGTAGTCAGGAAATTTCTGATGGCTCTGGCTGCCAGGTAGGTCAGGATCACTGTGAGAACAGCTCCTCAGATTTCATTTTCAACATTCCCTTTCTTGTTTTGTCTGACAAACAAGAAGAACAGAGGGAAGCAAAACAAGCCACAGAAAAGTACACAAGAGTTTTTTCAAGACTTAAAAAAGTTTCACTCTCAGTTTGATGTGAAAGTTCATGGGACTTACCAAAATATTTCTACCCTATTAATAGCCTTGGTTTAATATAGGCACAGAGCAAAAACACTGTGAAAACTTCCCCACATAAATCTGTTAATGCACTTCATGTTTGAGTTACATAATTGCTTTTCCACTTCTAGAACCTCTTCAGAAGCCAAACTGTATTAAGCAAAATTTAAAGTTTTCTGTGTATGGTTCAGGGCAGTGCTGGGTAATATATTTACAAGCAAACAGTGAGAAGGGCTGAAATACCAGCTAGTTCTCCACCAGGTTAGTGCTGTGGTGTTCATCAATTCACATGGGTGCAGTACTAGTGAGTTTTTCCACAACTTTGGGGGAAGGTGTCCATAGGGAGGTGTTTTTTCAAGCCTGGCCTTAACTTTGGGAGCTGCAGATGGTGCTACTGAGCTATGAACTCTTTTGAAAATCTGGTTCTTAATGGAAGAATCAAATTACTTGAAAAAATTATCAGGCATCACCCATTGTGCAACTGTCTCAGGATTGATGTCATTCTTGATCTCAATTTACCAGACACAGTCTCTTAAAGGTCATTTCACTGTCATACTTTGTAGTGAAAGATGCTGGGTTTGGCAGCAGCAAAGATGCTCGGTGCCTTTTAGCACTGGAGTATGCCTGTGAGTTATTTTGAGGGTTTGGCATCTTCTTCCAAATGGTGATGAAATGGTTTACAGTTTGTGAAGGTTTTAACACTTATATTTCCAAATTAGTAACATTTTATTCTGAAATATTGTGTATTCCAAGTGCTCAATCTTGTAAAAGGGTAAATAAGCTCATCAGTTTTCAGATTCTATTAAAATACAGTGAGATTCTCATTTATTTCAGCATTCCCTTTCAAAGATAAGTGCAAACTTAGGTCCTCAGGCTTTTGTTTCAGCCCTTCTACCAACTCAAATAGGATTTCAGTTTGCATTCACAAATGTAGACAGGTGATACTCCTGGGCGGGAACCACGGCATCTGTGGAACAGGGAGGGCAGCCAGAGCAAGTGGAGTTCTCAGGCACTCCCTACGGCTGTAGGTGGGGAGAAGGGAGACACGAAGAGCAAAGTTTAGGGGTCGGCCACAAAATAGGAAAGGTGTGGGTTGGAACTATGTAGTAATAATTTTTGCTTTGGGCAAGAACTTAGTCGTAGGATGACCCGGTAATGGCTTTTCCAGTGATTAACTTTCTGGCTTTACTTTCTGACTACTGCTGGAAATGATAATGGAATACTTTTTTTGCAGTGGTTACAGAGAAATAAATGATAGTGCCAAAAATGGGGGATGCATAATAACATCTGTGAGGCTCTCAGTGACAGATGCTCAAAATGTGTCTCCTGGGGAGATATGATTCCAGTGACCTCGACCCACAGTAGTTGTCTCTTAGAGATGTCTGGTAAAAAGTTGTTGTTATTGACAGAAAAGAGGCATGTCTGAAACACAATGTCATGACATACAAATAAAACTGTGTTACAGAGCATCTCATACTGCGGGGAGGAACCCAGAGTTTGTTTTTATTCAGGGTAGGATCACATTTCAATGATTTAAACTGGAAAATAACTGAGTATACAGCTGAGAAGATTAATCTAGCCCCTCATTCCAGCACATGATAGAATATTATTAATCCTGAGATAAATCCTATGGGATAAATCATTCCTAATTTTTGTTAAATCATACTGAATTTTGGTGAGAAAGGCTCGAGTATGCTTTATTTTGTATTGCTTTAAGTAATTTTTTTTTCTACAAACAGAAAGATATCCTTTTCATTTCATTTTCCCTAATAACATATTAATTTTCTATAAAAACTCATTGATTCCCTAACCGCTTTAGGGAAAATTCCAAAGGACTGAGAATCTGTTCAGTGCTAAAAGTTAGCTCCTTCCTACCACACCCCTTCATACCATTTTTTTTCTGCAGGGTAGGAGGATGCCTTTGAAATAACAACTTCTCAGTGGTGGGCCTGTTTATTTCAAGACTGTGCTTAAAAGAAGTCATATGAAAGGCCTGATAGAGGAAGAACCAAGGAGGTGGAAACAGCCTTCATGTCCACACCTACCTATTGGGGTGACACTTCTAAGAGTCAATAATTAGGAAAAGATGAAGACATTTCAGAGAAAATCTCGTGTTTATTGGTCTAATTCTTCACTTCAAGATTGAGATCCAGAAACCAGCTATAAGCCAATATGATAATAATTATTATAGTCTTCACATCTAATTTTACTTTCATGGGCCTGTCACACTAAAGCAGAAATAAACACTGCTCACAGTATATTCTGGGGGGTTTTAATCCTGTAATCTCCAAATAGGAAGATATCTTCAAATGAAAGCATTTCAACTACTAGTTTCTTAGTTGCAACACTCATCCTTTTTCCCAAACCAATTCAGTCTTTGTAAGAGACTGCAGGGAAAATCTGGACCGTTATAAACTGGTACCGCTCAAATTCAGCAAGCATGAAATATGCAACCAGAAATGCAAGATCTATGCAAGCAACTCGGCACACACAGATATTTAGTTCCCACACAAAGCTCATTGGAGCACACACTGAAATCTACTTGCCAAGTACAAATTTTACTAGTAAAATGTAACTTGATAAGAGACAAGAAATTAATACGATAGGCAGAAGAGGAAAGAAACACCACAAGCTCTATCTCAAAATATGTCAAAGTGACCAAATTATGGAATTTCTGTTCTGCGTGACCATTTAGTTCTTCAACATTTTCTTTTGACAGAAATTGAAATAAAATGTCAAAACTTCCTATGAGGTAAAACTTTTTTAAAAATTCACTTCAGAATTATTGGGTATTATCTGGATTTTCATTTCAATAAATCAAAAAGTATCTTCTCACTAAAGCTTTCCATGAAAAATCATACTATAAAAATCAACATGATAAAAGCAGAATAAAGCACTTCAGCTTTATCACAGCAGTCCATTAAGAAGCTACTTGCAGCAACTATGAGAATTGACAGTCCCTGCAACCACAGGACTTAATCTGATCTTTCCTTTTCAAAGGAGTGTTCAGAGGCCTTTAATACAATAATACACTCATATATCAATACTCCCAAACATTCTCAGAAATTTCAAGGACTGATAAGACCTTTCAAAGTATTTTTAGAAGTGTATATTATTATCCACAGAAGAATAATTTGTCTTCTCCTGTTTGTGGTTAGTTTTGCTTGATGCTCAATTTTTTTCTTTTTTTTTCCTCAAAAACATTGCACAGGAGCAGCTGCTTCCTTGCAGTCCCACAGAGCCCCACAGCACAGCACAGCTGGCAGACACCGCAGTTGAGGCAGTGGTTTCTGGCTATGCTTTGAGGTCTTGTAGGTCTGCTGGGAACTTTTACTGGGACTGTCAGGGGACTCCTGGGAACCCTTTGAGGAACACCAGGGTATCCGCTGCTGCCGGGAAAGAGGCTCCGACCACCCGGAAACTCTCACAGCAGGAGGAGGCCAGAAGCCTGCACAGCCTCAGGGTGAAGAGGGAGAGGGTGGCTCTATCCTCTCTGAGACCTGCAGCCTCATGACCTTCAGCCCCAGTTGCTCAGAGGGAGGGACCGGCAGCATCTCTGCTTATCGGGTCGGGAAATGGAGACTCACATGGTGGGAGCCTCCAGCCAGGGGCCAGCTGGCTGGAAAGCAGCTTTGCATTGAAGGCCTTGTGGGTCCTGGCAGACAACAAGTTGATCATAAGCCAGCAATGTGCCCTTAAGGAAAAGAAGGCCACCAGCCTCCTCGGCTGCATCAGGCAGAGCATTGCCAGAAGGTTGAGGGAGGTGATCCTCCCCCTCCATTCAGCACTAGTGAAACACACCTGGAATGCTGTGTCTGGAGCTGGGCTCCCTGGTGCAAGAGAGACATGAACATACTGGAGTGAATCTAGTGAGGGTGATTAAGGGCTTGAAGCATCCGTCATACAAGGAGAGATCCAGAGAGATGGGTCTGTTCAGCCTGGACAGGCAAAGACTCTGGGGGATCTTAGCAAAGGAAATAAATACCTAAAACTGGAAGTAAAGAAAACACAGCCAAACTCTTCCCAGTGGTGATCACTGACAGGACAAGCAGTAATGGACACAAATTGAAATACACAAAATTCCATTAAACATAAGGAAAAAGAAATTCACTGGGAGGGTGGTCAGATACTGAAGCAGACTGCCTGGAGAGTCTCTAAAGACTCCCTTCTTGGAGATGTTCAAAATGCAATTGCACATGGCCCTGGGCAACCTTCTCTAGCAGACCCTGCTCTGAGCAAGGTGATTGACCTAGGCAATGTGCTGAGGTGCCTCCCAGCTCCAGCCGTTCTCTTTGACTGATAAAACTACTTTCAGGTTATAATCATGGCTTTGTCACTGCAATATTATTGCTTTATAAGCAAGAAACCACATATATGATGTCAAAATTCTTCTCAGCAAACTTGTTTTATTTCGTTTTCTATCCCTAATCTCCATATGAGTGCTGTCTCATTCTCTTTGTTACATCTCCACCCTATTCACTGACAGACAAAATATGTTTGATTTTTCTGAATTGTTGAATTTCAAATGAGATGAAAATAGGATCCAATTTGAATAAAATAGAACATCATAATTTCATAAGAAGATTTAAAGTGGTTTTAGTAAATTTAAGATAATTACATATTTCCTTCCTTTCATGAAATTCATCTGATATCAGATGTCTGTTTGGCCTGATTTTTATTTAGTTGGTATATTCATGGTTTTAAGAGAAGAAGAAATGACTTGACTAATATTTGCTTAATTTCTGTAGTTTTAATCTTTTTTTTTCCTTTTCTTGTACATTACATACATTATGGGTAATTTATGTTTAACAAGTGTAGAGTTTAAATATGGTATTAAATAATATCTGTATTTTTATTTAAGAGACTATTGGAAATTCTGTTCTCTGCTGGAAGTGAGGAAGTAACATCAAGAAGTGACACAGCTGCCAGAGTAGACTGAAGGTCTAAAACAAGGTAGTAAACAACAGAAGAGAAAAAGAATCTTCACTGCCAGGAATAGGGATGAAGCAGAGGGGTTGTGTGACCTTATTCCTCCCCACCAGTGTGCTCTCACTGCAAATTGCAGCTCATGCTTTAATTATTCGGTTTAGATCTCTGCTGCCACTTTTGCAAATATTTAGTATAAAAGTCATTTTAGGCACAAAAGATGGGCTTCCTCCAGAAGATGGTAATGGCTATACTGAATTTAACTAAAAGCCCATCTAGGTAAGGATCCTCATTCTGTTTGCTAATCATCGTTCACTGTTAGAAAAAGAACAGGATATTCATATATGATGCTTCACTATAATACTCTCCTGATTCAGTACTTATCTAAATTTAGAGATTTACAGCAAAGATGTCAATGTCTAAGAAAATCACTTTGGGAACCCCATCATCTGGAACAAGCATTTGGTGAAATTTGCCTGACCTACTTTAAGCAGCATTATCAGAATGAGATGACTCATGCTGTTACAGTAGTTACTTCTCCTTTAACTGCAGAGGGAATCAAGCAAGTTTAGTTCATACGTAAGTGGCTGTGTAAACAGAGACAGGTGAAGTTATCTGAGACTAGTTTTGTACATAATACCTGTAGTCAAACCTGGATTTAGGGTTTTAAATCACAAGGTATGGAGTGCGGTGACCCACAGCTGATGCAGCTGTATCTCAAGGGAGATGAAATCTTGCAGTGTTAAAATGTGTTCAGATAACTGGGAATAGCAGCAGCAAAATAGTGACAAGAAATGAAAACAGAAACAGTGTTCAGAGGCAGTAAAAGGAGCAGCAACAGGACAGCAGGAAAAAGAAGTAGTTTTAGAATGAGATCGCGAGCTGAGCAGGAGCCAGGCACTGAGCACCAAGCTCAACATCAGCAGGGAAGAAGGGTTGTGGCTTTAATCACATCAGTACATCTCAGCTGGAGGAGTACCCCTTTGAGGACCATTGCCACCATGTCTTCAAAAATGCCAGTCTGTCCCACTTGTAACTCTATCAGCTGTTTTTCCAGGATGGTATCATACTTCTGCTTTCCTTCCCTCAGATAAAGGGGAATCTTTATCCTCCTTAAGGGAAGATGCAAACATTATATATATGTAAGTACTGTTCCTTCTGAAGCACTCAGAAGGTGCAGTTTAGTATCTGGAACGGAGTATGAGCTGCAGTTGTTTCAACCTTTTTAAGCGAAAATCCTTGGAATCTGAACTTAGTCTTTTTTTGCTATTTAAACCCGTGACAGAAGAGTTGGGTCAGACAGAGACTGCAGTTCTTCCAGCAAGGGAATTGTACAAAGCAGCAGCTTCATTCTGTGCAGCATCTTTCACCCAAAACCAAGCAATAACACCTTCAAAAGCAAGAGAAAAGGATGAATCATTTCTCTTAATGACTATCAACAAAGTAGTAATAAAAGCAAAACTAAACAAAGACCAAAAGCTAAGAAAATAATTCTAAAACTCAAACAAAGAACAAGAAAAAAGAAACCTTTATGAGTTAGATTAAAACAAGCAAAAAGCAAAAAATTAATCCAGACACTCAGAGCACTAATATTTCACTTTCATTTACTCAGCAAAATGGAACCACAGCCTCCAGATTTTTTTTCCCAGGTAGTATTTGAAATTCAAGTGGCTTTATGGCAAAATAGATTGAGTAAAAGAAAACTGCTATGGATAAAACATGTTTTGTCAACCTCCTGTAATACCATAAGGTCAGTTTTTATTTAAGCTTGATGAGCATAAACATATGAGTGAGAACATATAGAAAAATATACTACTTTAAAGACATTCTCACAAGTAAGGCCCTGTCTTTTCAATGTTCAGTGTTGGAGATTGGAAATACTAGTAGTCACAAGTCACAAAGGTCAAATTTTCATATGTTATCTGGGGCTTTTCCAATCACTCTTCCCACTGTTCAGCTTTCCAGGCTTAGATCTTTCCTCCTGCTGGGCTTAGGGAAAAAACACTTTTGCATGTTAAATGCTTTATTTGCCAAAACAATAACATTATTTTTCCTTCAAGCAGTTCTCATCTCACAATCACCCCTTCTTCTGTCAAACCACTTTACAGTGACTCTTGAGGTTATTTTTCACTCAAGAAGGAAAAAAATTAATGAGATTTGTTTCCCAACTTTCATCCTTCTGCAACTAGTTACTACCCTGTCTCTTCTGATTCTCTTGGCAGTGGTGAATCAGTGGTCCTGTCACCAAAGGATCACCTGTATGATATTGCTTCTACTAAGCCTGGCTTTAATGTTTTTGTGGTTTAATGATGCAGAATCAGACTCCTGATCTTGTTTGCCTTTCCGAATTAAATTCCCTGTGCAAAGTCACACTGAAAGTGCTAGGAAAATGCTGCCTACTGCAGTACTTCTGGAGCAATGAATCACAGGTAGAAAAAAAAAAAAAGAAGGATTTGTACATATTTTTTGTGCTGTAAGTGTACAAGAGTCTTAATTTTGGAAAATGAAATATTGTACATAGGCTCTATTACCATTTTTAGAATCAAAACAACTTCAAAGACCATCAAGTTCATCTGCAATGATAATATTTATTGTGGGTTTTCAAGAGAGGCCATGAACAAGTGCTCTGAACTTTTTAAAAGCAACCATGACAAATTATTTAAAGCAGAGATGTCAAGTGCTTTGACATGCAGGCCTCATGGAGTTTACAAATAATGACTGTGAGCCAGAGTGGAAGTGCTCCCTTGGGTTGTGTGGTCTTTGTTTCCACGACCTACTGTGATCTGGTTGTTCAAGTGTACTGTACATTTCCTTTCTATGTGAAACACTACTATTTCCAGTTCATAGAATGATTTAAAAGGTCACTATCAAAGCACATTCTAAAAGTCACAATATTAGTCAGCTTCTCTTGGAATTTCTGTGGCCTATGGCATAAGGTTAATGATCCTGAAATGGAGGCAGTTGGACACATTGCTTCCAAAGAATATGCTCTCTACCTACTCCTAAAGAAGGCCAGTTTAAACTGAACAAGTTCTCCTGAATTTTTTACCTTTTCATGGAGCTGGCCCAGGTCGACAGTACTCCACATTTTTCAGAGAAAAAAATGTATCACAACTGTTAAGCAGATCTAACTTTTTTTAAAAGAAGCCACACTTTTATTTGGAAGAACTGTACCAAACAGGCCTGATACTTGTCTAGTTTCAAACCCAGAGTTCCCTCCAGGGAGATACTTGTATATTTTGCAGTCTCTTCACCTCCCATGGATATTTTAATTCATGCACTTAGGAGGCCATGGAGCAGAGCACTTTGTCCTGAAGCCATCTACATATCATTTTAGCAGGTTAAATAAAAGTCAGTATTCAGATAAAGCAAATACCCTACCCCTGGCTGCACACAGATTTCTACACTTTTACCCCAGATATGGGAGGGAGGAAGGGCAGAGAGCACTGGTAAAACCTAATCTTGAAGGACTCTCACCACCAGTTACTTCGTATCTAAAGCCTTCATAAACTGCTGTTCATCTATTGAGCCACATTCACAAATCACGTTTGTATTCTCAGGTTTTGGAAAACAAAATAATACATACCGGTGGAGCAGACTGTAGCTGTCCTGCCTTATCTCACATTTGCAAGGATGTTCAGAGCATGCATGCACTCAGACATGGCGACTGCATGATGCACAGCGACGTATTAAATCACAAAACCCATGCAGCAGAGCTGAGGAAAAATTCTCCAAGATACCTCCCCTTATTTTCTACAGTCACCTGGGAAAAATCAATGCAACAAAACTACATACAGATTATTCCAAATTATTCCAGCAGTTCCATAACTCAAGGGCTTTGGCAAGTATCTGTACTCTCTACTGTGAAAATCACAAAACTGATTACTAAAGGTTTCTGGCTTGCCTTGTGTCTACTCTCAAATAACTTATTAATACTTCAAATAACATACTTCTTAATACTCAAAAAATTACCTAAGAGATTTCTGAAAGGGGTATCTCTAGTTATCCACGTCACAAGATTCAGTGGACCAATTCTCCCCAAAATTTAGTTTTTCCATGTGACTTTTCATTTCTGTTTTTACTCAAGTTATTTAATGTATGAAACATTAAATGGTCATTCTGTGATCAAATGAAAGATAGCTCTTCACCTAAAATGTTACAAAGTAAGCAGCAGAACTAAGTTTAATTACAGGGATGTAATAAGGCCCATCAATACTGCCTAAATATTGAAATATCACCCAAAAAAATTTAGAAATTCCATGAGGCCAAGATTACATGTTTTAAGTTGTCTCTCTCTATTTCCTATTTATGGAGCATCCAAGATGAATAACCAAGATAGTACATTGCTTAATTGGAAACCACCACTTAACCAATTACATAAAAATCATTAAAACCAAAATAGGTGACACGAGAGAGTATACAGAAAAATATCTGTGTATATTTCACTGGGTGTTGTTACAATCTGTAAAGATGAGACTTGCAATGAACAGAAGACCTTCTCTGGCCTTTTCCCAAACTAGCAATGTTTTCACAGAGAGGCACTAGCAGTTATTTTCTGTTACGTGGGAATCCATGATATCATACCAGAGACTATTACTCTTCCTAATTGAATCTGGAATGAAATCAGAGGACCAGAAATCTCATCTACTTGAAGTGGACTTGACAGAGTAAAATCCTGAGTTTGATAAAAATAAACATACATTGAGTGGTAGGAACACCATGTCTGTCTTCAGCTTCACATTTAACTGCAGTCTGTGAGCAGTGAAAGATCTGCTGATTCAGCCAGAACTGACATGCAAAATGAGTCAGAGAGAAAGAGGTCAGAGGAAATGCTTATAAATAAGAAGTTCTTATGGCTCTTACAATAATACAAAGAAAACATTTCATGTTGCCAGGCAGCTTGCCCCCAGAGATCAAGGATATTTGGTTTAGAGGTATGGGCATAGCATTAATTTTTGGCGGGCTACATCCTTGTCACAGGAGTATTACCGAGCCCTGAGGAGATAACCTGACAATATCAATACAGTTGACTTCAATCTCTATACTCTTTTCCTCACAAATTTTCCATCTGTTTGAAACCATGTGATCTCTGTAAAACACGCAGATTCTAAGAACTAAAAGACTTCTGCAGGCTTTTTTCCCTCAGGAGTAATTAAATGCTCCCATGTGCACAAAGGGTGTTTTTAATACCAGTGCACAAGTTTTACTCAACAGCTGTGTAGAGTGATTGTTCCACAAGTTATGCTGCATGATTCAGAACTGGCAACTGGACTCAAGGTGAGGAAAATTCATACTAAATGAATAAGTCAAAGACTGACTGGAAAACCATCTCAAAAGATCAAAAGATAGAACTTGCACCAAGCCTGCCTGAGTTCAGGAAGTGTTTGGACAATGCTCTCAGGCACATGTGATTATTCAGGTGTGCTGGGAAGGGTTAGGAGTCAGTCTTTGATGAACCTTATGGATACCTTCCAACTCAGGATAGTCTATGATTCTGATTTTTTTAAAAAAACACAAACTCCATCCTTGCCCCTAGCTCTTGATCTCCTTAAATAGAAGACAAAGCAATTCCAACAAGTTATCCTTTTGCTCCTCCAGTATCTTGGCCTCTGCATGAAGAAGACGTTGATATGGTAATTCATAGAGGTCATGAAAATAACTGAATTTGTACTTCAAATTGGTTCATCAGATGAAAGATATTCTAAAAGTGGAATGTATGTCCCAGAATTAATCAGGACATTTTCGAAGATTGCTTTTTGACAAAAACAATACCACTTAATTTTAGCCATGAATTTAAAAAAAAAAAAAAGAAAAAAAGAAAATAGAATTATGTTTTCTTCTGTCACCTAGTAATTTAATAATTGTCAAAGTGAGCTGTTTTCCATACCATGAATTCTGCTTTTAAGTGTAATAATTTTCTAGTATATTCTAAACTAAAAAAGTTAATGTTTCAGATGAAGTGTTATATTCAAAGCAAAAAAATCTACTGTCCAAAATAGACTACATTTTAAAACCTAAGTCATGAAAACACTGAGAATTTTAAGGGTAGTTTCAGACAGGACTCAATGTTTTTCAAAACTCACTGTAAGGCAGAAAAGTGATTTCGTTACCTTTTTTACTATGTAATCTGAATTACATTATTCATTCTGCATTTCTGCAATTACTCTACTAACTGCAGGATGTTGATTTTTCTTTCATACTACTTTGTGTAATAGATGATTTGAAAGCATGCCCTTAATGGAGCTGGTTTGTTTTCATTTCCATTTCTGTAAATGTGACCATCATTTTCTGGGGAGATATACATTTATGCTATAAGAAAGATCAAAACCAGATTTTCTTCCAAGTCCTGTTGTAACAAGTTACAACAAATGGTTTTATCAAACTTTTTCTAAATCACGGTAAATAATTTGAAGGTGCTTTAAGGCATTTGAAATTAGAGCAGATGGCTGCAGTCAACACTAGGTTAGTGAAAAACTCAGTATTTTCAGTGTTAAGGTTCCTATTAACAAGCATCTTAATTTATTTTACATTTTACTCACATTTGAGTTTAAGTTCCAGCTAACTTAAGGCTTTTCCAATGTTATACTGACCAGCAGGGAATGAGTTGAAACTGGTTTAAAACAAATTTGGTTCAAAACCTTAAAACAAATCTCTTTAACCTTTGTATACATCACATTGGAATAAATCAGATCTTTTTGGTTTGGACAACCTCTACCTCTGCTTCTGCACATAAACTGTAAAAAGCACTGAATTCAGTTGTTATATCACTGTTATTTTTTTTTCATATAATGAAATTACTGGTTAAACTGGTATGAAAACTCAGCTCTAGCTTTTGAATTTTGTTATAAAACCTATTTGGAGAGGGAGTTCTGTTGTTTTTCAGACAAAAAGAGGAGAAAATTATGTTCTACCCATTTTCCAGCAGAAAAATATAATATATTTGTAAATCTATTGTCAGTAATTGTCTGATATACACCTTCAGTGCCTGAGACGAAAACTGGACCAGAAAAATATTGAGGAAGTAGTAGTACACAGGCTTGTTATTATTTTAAGATTTTATAGCTTGCACAATGGTTCTTACCCTGAAACTGTAAACAGCCCATCTACTCAAATCCTTTAGAAACTAGTTTAAAAAAACTCTGTAAATTGGTTACTGTAGAATAACCAGCTCTCAGAAACAAAATTTACATTGAGTCACCCAGCTATTAAAAATGTATTTTTAGGCTTTTACCAAAATGAATGTGTCCCTAAGTACATTCTCAAGCAAGGACATTTCAATGTTAAAGTCATAAATTAGTTGTAAGAGTATAGAACGATTTTGTGTAATAATTGAACATGTGGCACTACTAATTTTAATATGTTTAATGTTGTCTTATATTTCTACTGCATGACTCAGCAGAGAAATAAGAAGCATGTGATGCAGGCACAGAGGAAAGTAAGTGGTCTGTCCATGGAGCTTTAACAGCACACACAAGACATCTGACTTTGAAATACAAGACAGAAAATTTCCAATTCCCACCTTAAAACCCTTCTGAAATAAAAGTGTGTTTTCTAACTTCCTACATGCTGAAGAAGAGCATCAGCAAAGGCCTATCACCCAGTTTTTGTTTTGCTTTCTTTTACTGACCCTTTCTCTAGTTTTCTAAAGAAAAATATTTTCTAAAGAAAAATATTATTTCCAGAGTCCAGCAGCATGGAATAAGCTGCATGTGGGGATCAGAAGTGTGGTAACAATCAGCTCACACAAGTTTATTAGAAAAAGGTGTCTTTGTCTTCTAGGTTTGCACTTGTCGAAGTGACCCAGTGTATTTTATCAGACTGACACAACAGTGAGTCAATGCATTGCTTGACCTCATTTGCTGAGAAACATAGATATAGTCTTTATAGGCCAGGCACAGTCCATTTGGCAGAAGCTTGATGACATCAACAAAAATATTCAGCTCAACAGTTCTCAAAATCTTTTAGTGTTTGACATCACCATGCAGCTAGTGAGCACTTGGAGCAATATGCTGACTGTGTCCTACTCTTTTGTCTTTCCTGTGTTACCTTTACTTTGAAAGCCAGTTTCCAAGCAGTGATCACCAGTAAAGTACATCACCTGCTATTAGCATTTAGAAATTAAATCATTCTCTGATGACTCAGTCAGATGGAAAATCAGCTTTTACTTTCCTACTGCACCACCAAATGAAATAAATTAACTTCCAGAAAGGATACAGGATGCACTCTCCTGCATTTTTCAGCTGCTGGCTGTCAACTGGGACTTGCAAGTGCTCAGATCATCAGATAATTTTGGCTTCTCATGAACCTTAAAATTAAAATCTTTTTTAAAAATTATACAGTGCCTCCTCTCTAAACAGAATCACAGAGAGCAGAATACCCCAACTACAATGTCAGAACAGGGAGGGTGGAGGAGAAGGACAGAAGCCCTGCCAGGAGGACTGATCAGTGAAGACCAGCTATAGGTTTGCTGTGCTCAGGCAGTTCTTACTCTATAGCAAAGATAAGCTGGAGTTGACTTTTGTATCAGGCCCTCCTCAATGAACACATGACACTGAGCATTAATGGCAGCAGTAATTTGATTGATGCTTTACAGTGTACAAGACAGCTCATCAGACTTGTCTAACCTTAAATGGTTTAAGATAATAAAGAATTTTAGCACTTTTAACAAAAAGTACAGAGATTACAATTTTTGCCAAACTGCATCTTCCTTATTTGCCTGGTTTTTATATTGAATATATGTATACACCTACAAATTAGAGATTGCTGGAATGGGAGACTGATAAATCAAACTTCAAACCAAAATACACATTGAAACTGAAGGTACATTGTCCTTGTTGGTGACTATGGCCTCTAATGGCCTTAGTTACACAGTGTGGGCAATCAATGAGAGCTCTTTCACACTGCAAGGTGGACCTGACACAGGCCTTGTCCTTCTGCCCTGCCATCGCCCACAAATCTGAGACCTCCTTTCAGTCACTGGATGGTTCTGAACCCTTTACCTGTGTTCCTGAACTACGGCTGGGTGATGCTTCGGTGGGGTTGTTTTCCAGTCTGCAGCAGGTATCTTATTACATCACTTGGCTGTTTTCCTTTCTTGCCTGACTGCACCTTGTCTCAGGACTAGAGCAGTCTGGGCAGCTCTTAGCCAATGGGTGACCACCTGCAAGTCGGTCCTGGTTCTCGGATCTCAGCTTTCGACCTGCACCCATACTTTTAAGGCCTACGCTGTTATCTCATGCTTCAACTTCACATCACAACAGGAGACACCGGGTACCAAGTTCCAGTTCACACAGCGAGTTGGTACAAGCTCAGAGTGGGGCTTGTGTATTTTGCATAAGGCACTGTTAGCATAATGAGGCACACGTCCTGCTACTGGCAACAACAATATTATTTGTACTGGAACACTGTGTACAAAACTGCTATGAATTCGTTCCAGTTATGTTATATTAGTGTGTTTATGTCTGGGTTCAAAGCAAGTTAATATTAATTAAATCCTTCTGCTTGGGCTTCACTGTCAGGTTTGAAACATGGACAAGCAGCAGGTCCTATGCTGTGGCTTTCCGTGGTCTCCTTGGCAGCACTAGGTGTTTCTGCAGAGAAACAGACCATTATTAATTCAAAATCAAACTCTTGTGCCCATTAGTTGAAGAAGAAAGGGAGATGTTTGTGAAATACATGTTTCACTTTAAAAAGTACCAGCTCTCATCAGCCTGGCTGACAGTATCCAAAGTAATAGGAAAATGGGCTTCAGGGCAGCAGACCCGTGGTCCAGGGAGGAAGGTCATGCTAGATGGCATGTGAAACAGCCATTGTTTGTGCTGATGCAATTTTCTTTTTTTCACAAATCCAAATTGTTTTCAAACACGCTTACCTCTTGTTATTATCAAATAACAACAATTTATTTTGAAGCATTAGGATTTCCTTGAGAAGAAACTATTAAAGCAGTTTTGTAGTCTTCCCAGGTCTTTAAATCCCTGATTAATGGTGACAGTGGTTGCTACTGTGCTGGCTCATTTGTTTGCTAGCTTAAGGACTGTGCAACCATTAAGTTAAAATTTTTCCACTAGGACTTAATCCCTGTTCCAGGAAAATGGCACTGGTTCATGTCTCACAGACTGAAGATGAAGTGATAAGTTTCTTTCTCACCCTCTCAGACCCCAGTGAGACAGGCAAGATACAAGACCCAGTCTGCTGCTTTTTCTTGCTGTGATGTATTGGGATGAGCAGGCAGGGAAGGAGGATGAAGCTTTTTCATATACTTCACATGTAGGAAGATGCACACTAAACTAAACACTGTGCACTCTTGGACTGCCTCTATGGATCTGAAAGGGTATTTCAGGCTTTCTGTGTATTGAAGGATATGTACAGAACAAATTAAACTGATACAAAGCAACACTAATTTAAGTTACTGACTTCTTACTTGTGCAAGTAATTCCACCAGTGATGTGAAGAGTGTAAAGCATCACTTATTTTATATAGTTAAGAGTTACTCTTTTAAGATACTGGACTAACAAGGTACAATGTACCTTTAGTGTTACCTTTAGTAATTCCATGTAGCATTTCAACCTATTTTCAATTCACTTCCATATCTTTGATGATTCTTTTCCTCAAAGTATGTTCTAAAGTCTTGATACACTTGATGTCATAGTGAAAAGACAGCAAATACCTAATCAACCAGTCAAACAGGTAAACTCTAACTTGAATTTGTATCTTAGGTAAGGGAAAAACAAAAAATATTGAAGCCTTAAGAATCAAAAAGATAGTAAGTAGAAATGTGAAGTCTATAAGAAAATGAAAAAAAAATGGCTATTTGTGAAAGAAACCTATGATTGGAGAAGCCAGGGAGTGCAGGGATAAAGAAAGAGAGAAAAAGAAAAAATGTTTTTTCTGAAGAATGACAATAAATAATCTCAGCTTGTTCCAATAACTGCTCTACCTGATGAGAGTTACAAAATTGAGCTTGGTGACAAACCTGAGTTACTTAGGGGGAATGAGAAGAAAATAAAAATTACTGTACCTGAAGTTGAAACAAATTTCAGGATTTACTTGATGGACTTTAACTTTATAAACAAGGTCATCTTTATCCCAGCATGCTGAAGGAACACGAAACTACAAGTCTGACAGCAAGGAGTGAGCAGAGGTAGTAACTCCCCAGTGGAAAATAACAAATTTTATTCTTACCCTCAAGAAAAGTGGCAGGAGGATGTCCAAGCAACAGGGCAACAACAGGCCTCATCAGAGATATGCAGTCTGCACCACCATGCTAAGAGCTGTGGAAAAGGGCTGCAGAGCACCTGTGCTGGCCACAAAACATGGTCTAACCCCCACCAGCAACTTTGTACTGGGACTTTGTGTAGTTTGGCTCATCCCAACAGGGTGTATAAAGTTCTTGAACTTTGATCTTGAAGGTGATGCTGAAGTCTTTCTCCCTACCTCTTAACAAGCTCTGATGGCAGCACAGTGGCTCTCTGCACTTATGTGAATCCTGTTAGCAAGGGCAACTTCCTGAGCTTGAAGAGGAACCCAGCAATGACTCCACCACAGGTAATGTAGCCTTTCTGCACCAAAAGGAAGAGTGATGCAGAACTGAATCTACCCAAGGAAGAGTGACAAGGAGCAGAATCTGTTGGGCTCTGATCACTGGCTCAGAGGGTCTGCTGATCACAACTCTGAAGATATTTGTCTCCCAGCTCTTCCCTCCCCCAGCCATAGCTTGCAGCCCCATTAGCTGAGTTGAGATAGCTGTTTGGCAGAACAGCTCTGCAAAAGGGATCACTGAAATAAGCTGACTCACATTGCAACTGAAAGCCATGCAAAAATCTTGGAGGCTGAAAAAAGACACAAATGCAAAAGTGTACTGGGATAAAAACTCCCTAGGAGCCATCCCTTCTCCTCAATCTGCTGAGGCATTTTCCTTGGAGAGTCAGCAGTAAGAGAAAAGATGAAAACCAGGATTCCACCTCACTCTGGGGAGTTCCCATCTGCCAGACCTGGGAGCTAAGCTTCCTCTTCCTTGTTATGTCAGACCCTGATCCCTTGAATCTTTCCTTCCTCTCTGAAGAGTGGGCCATTTCAGACCAGGTGCTTTGTCAGAGGAATGAAGGACATGCAGCAGCAAGGCCAGACATCCCTTGTGGTGACTCAGGAGTCCATCAGAATATTGTTCTATACAACAACCTTATGAAGAATGTGAATAAATCCTAGCAGGAGATAGCACACAACTTCATGATCTTCAGTGTGGGAATGGCTAACTAACAAGAATACTCGTAGCAATAGACAGACATAAGAATCACAATAAGAACTAAATTATTGTCTTAACAGATGCTAGATTTGTGTCATTGGTGCACATGTACACTAAGAGTTTATTTCTAATTCTAATTGTCTGCAGTGGGTTTTTACATTATGTCAGTATTGTTCAAACATTTACACTAGAGATTTTTCCCACAATATCTAACATTTCCTGTTTGAATTCCAGTGACCTTAAGTGCTGAGAAACTCCTTAAATAGCTTGTGGTGGATAACACAAGCTTGTGTTTTTATTTCAACAACAAAAGATGCATATCTAGTGAGGACCATCTACTCATACAATATGAAACACTGGGGCAAAAAAGTTCCAATTTAGCAGTAATACAAAATAAAGTGAGTCAAGTCTCTTGCTGAGAAATTACAAGCCTTTTTTATTGTGATGCAAAATGTGTAGTTTCATAATGTTTTTCCAATATGACAGAATCTAAGCTCAGTTTTCCACATCCAGTCTCTGTTAGATACTAGAGTTCAAGATCTGCACACAGCAAGGTTTTCTTTCTAATTTTTTGTAATTCCAATTGAAAAACCATTTATATTTTAAAGCCTTCTTTCCTTTGTTAAGGAAAATTAAAATTAAATATTAAAATTAATAGTTGTTTCTGTGCTAGTGTCTCCCTATAACATAATCAAACAAATAGAAAGCAGGATTCTAACTTGACAGTCAAAAACATCAATTTTACATCAATGTCTCTTCTTTGAAATCAGTGATGTGACACCAGTGTAAAATCAGGATCAGCTTCTTTCAGTTCATAAGTTGAAAGTTAATGACAGCAATAGAAAATCACAGAAGTAATCAGCCACATTCCTACCACTAGGTCTGTGCTACGGAGGCAAACGGTGCCACCAGCACCTGTCAAAAGTTATTAACTTCCATGAAATTATCTTCTCAGTAGTGAATTCAGCAATGTGTTATCTGGCCTGATTTGCCACTGTTCAAACTATGCTGAAATCACAACAGTAGAGGGGGTTTTAATAAAAATGCCATTGGCTAGGCAAACCAGCCTCCCCATGCACCCACTGGTATCAGACACTGGGCAAAAGTGTTAGTAGAGCTGAATAGTGATGAGAAAATGTGACAGGGGTATGTTCAACAATGCTGCAGTTTGCCTGAAGAGGACCATTTCCTCTACAAGAGTAAAAGGGAGTAGAAAGTAAGTCCTTTAGTCAAACATGAAATGACTGTCCTAAGTTGGACTGCAGGTAAGGTACACTGATGTGCCAAAAAGGGAAAGATGTTGTGACCAGAAAAAAAGGAAAAATGTGATGTATGTAGTGAAAACATAGCAAAATTTTCACAACCTTCTTGCATATGCCCTGTCTATCTCTTTCCTTCCTTCCAGGGCCTTTTCCCTTCCTCTTAAGGTTTTTTAGCATATTTGACATCCTCTTAAGGTTTTTTAGCCTTCTTAAGTGGTGTAATTTATATGTGGCTCACTCAGCTTTTGTTTTACTCCCTTTTGTCCGCTTCTGATAGAGTTGTCCACTCAGGCAGATGTTTGCACTGCTCCAAGGCTGCCCTGGCTGGGAGGGTCTCCTGATGGGTCTTTACAGCACACACTTTTTTCACAAGTCAGTACAAGATATTTGTCAAGTGATGCAGTTCACTCATTCTTCATTCTTTATTTTACACAAAGCACCAGATAATTTTTCTGTTTTCCGACAAAAGCCTATTAAAAGGCAGTAGTATGTCAGACGCAGGGAGGCCAGGACAGCAAGGAGTGTGACAGTCTGTGGTATCTTACATAGGACAGCACTACTCATGCCACAGACATTGACATCATAACAAGGTCTGATGTTGACATCATAACAGGCTTGCCATGCTGTTAACTCGTATGTAGTCAGACAGTTCTTCTAAACAACACATGCTATTCTGCAGTGTTTGTGTCCACCTCATCTTTGGTATTTAACTGTCTAGACTTCCGTTATTTTGCCAGTCTTCTGTCCCTTTCTTCTCCCTCTGTCCTCTGAACAATTTAAAACCCGTCCTCTGAACAATTAAAAACCCATTGGTCAACTTCAGTCAAATTCAGCTGCAGTGAGAATCTCACAGGTATAGCAAGTTTAAGCAGCCAGATAAACACATTCTATTAAAACTCTCATTTCTATAAGTTCTAATCTGAACTGATTCTATATTAGGGTTTCGTAGACCTATTATAACTCCCATTTCCCTCTCCTAAGGGAATGGCTACAGGTTCAGTCCCTCTTAGAAATCTGAGTACTAACTCAGTAGCTCAACGTCTGCACACAATTTAACATCAGTTCCAGCATTCAGGGAAGGACTTTTTAATATAAATCGAAGTGTATAAGCCAAAATCTGAAAATAAGATGAATAAGGAACCTGGATCCAATGAAATTGTGTGAGTCTCCTTTTCTTTGCAGCAAGGTTAGGTATAAGGATCCGATGACAAAGGCATGACAGCACATCTGGATAACAAAACTCCTGAGTTCTTATTGCTACCAAAACAGAGATGGTAGGTAAGGGTCATAGTCAAACCCCTTACATTACCCATGACTAATTTCTTAGTTGTTTGACTCTAGCTGGCTTGATGACCTCCATGGACATCCAGTAGATGATATTCAGATCAGAGATCTAAGAGAAATGTAAGACTTACAAGCCCCTGTGTTTCTATTTTGTTGTGGTTCAACTTCACTGTTGGTAAACTGCAGAAAAAATCTTTCCTCTGTTTAATAGGCAAGGAAGAACTTATTAAAACCTGCAAGGCATTCAGATGCTATTTTAATGAGGAGGGACATATAAATTCCTATAAGACACAACTCATATTCCTAAGGTCAACACTAACTTAGTTTGGCTCACTGTTTTTTCTTCTTCATTAAAATCTCCCAGCCTTCCCCAAGAAACAAAAAATCCCAATTCTTAAAAAATAATACTAGAAACCAAGCACTAATATATTTGTTGTTGTAACATCAGTATTTTTCTGGTTTTGATGGAAATATTGCTATCAACTTATAAAACCATAGAATCACTAAGGTTGGAAAAGACCTCCAAGATCATCAAGTCCAACCTTCATTTCAATACCACTGTGTCCAGTAAACAATATTGTGAAGTTCCATGTCTACTGTTTTTTTTTAATTTCCATGGATGGTGACTCCACTGCTTCCCTTGGCAGCCTGTTTCAATGCTTAACCACTCCTTCAGTGAAGAAATTTTTCCTAACATCCAACCCGAATCTCCCCTGGTGCAACTGGAAGCCATTTCCCCTTGTTATACCATGTCTGTGTAGTATATCCTCTCTGTGTTTGCATATATGTATGTATATATACAATATTTCTGTTTTCAAGAGCTGAAAATTGTTACAGAACAGTTTACTCACTTTAAACTCACTTGCAATATAGTCTTAAGGAATAACAAGATATGGATCTAAATAAAATAAAAACTTCCTTCTAGAGTAATTTTTTCTTAAAAAGTGAATAACTGTCCAATGTTTACTCAGGAGGAATCAAAGACATTTTTTAAGAACGACTACTTTTGTGTTGCTTCCAGCCTTATGTTTGCTGCTGTTCTGAGTGGAAACAGGAAAAAGTATGATACTTAAATAAACCATAAAGTAATTAATTGCAAGTCAGAGTAGGCATTATTATACAGAGTTAAAAATTATTCAGTTTACTAAGAATCACTCTTCATAAAATTGCACTCTTGCTGCTCCTGTCAGGAAGTGAAAGCAAAGAATAATGCTCTGTAATACTAATTCAGTATATTCAGGAACTGCTTAGCAAGAAATAGGGCCTCATTAAGGCACTGACCAAATTTGTAAGTGCAGCTTTTTTCATAATTATGATGAAATAGGATAGTGAATAGGATATCCTATAGAATAGGATAGCATCAATATTGTTGATTGGTTAAGCAAAATTTATAGAAGTGTGAGATCACCAGAATTACTCAAGAAAAGTATTTAGCGCATGAATCAGATGAAGATGAGCTTGTAAAAGTTAAAAGCAAGAAAACAGTTGGGTGAACACCGTGGATATTGATGGAGAGAAAATTAAATTTTATTAGAACACAAAAATTTCTGAACACATTACCAGTAATAAAATCCTACAATTTCAGAAGGTCCAGTAAATCTTTTGCAAACCTTTGGCAGCTCAGCCAGTAATATTAAGAACACCAGGACTCGATCCTTTCTTTCCATTTTCTTAAGGTTTAAACCCATGCCTTGAACAGAGGTTTCACTTTATAACGTAGCTGGACTATGCTCTAAAATGCAACTCAAAGAAACACTTTGCACCATGGTCCGAAACTGAGACTTCTGTTTCCAAAAAAATACTTCCTTTGGGTGTCCACCTGCTCCGGTGTGTGGTCTCCCACAGGCTACAAGTGGATCTCTGCTCCCTACCTGGGTTGCAGGGGCACCTCACCATGTGTGCAGCTGCCTCACCATGGTCTGCACCACAGAATGCAGAGGAATCTCTGCTCCGGTGCCTGGAGCACCTCCTGCCCCTCCTTCTGCACTGAGCTTGGGGTCTGCAGGGCTGTTGCTCTCACATATTCTCACTCCTCTCCCTGGTTGCAGGTTGTCTGACAGAATTCGATGACAGTTTTCCTAATGTTAATCCCCCAAAAAAAAAATTTGCAAGTTCAACAAGGGATTTGACAAATACAGAACAAGAATAGCAGGTTTTCCCCTTCTCAAATGCATTATCCCAGAGGTGCTACCACAGTCACTGATGGGCTCGGCGGTGGCCAGCAGTGGATCCATCTTGGAAGCAGCTGGTATTGACTCCATTGGACATGGGGAAACCTTCCATCACCTCCTCACAAAAGCCACCCCTCTAGTCCCCTTGCAGCCCCCCTGCTACCAAAATCTTGACACACAAACCAAATGCAGTGGTTTAGAATGATAAGCACTAATGAATCATTCATTTCCATTAGAATGGAGGAGTTACTTCTGCTTATGTCTTGTAATTATTAATTAAAAGGGAGAGCAAGAAAGTGGATACAAATATTTTAAGCATTTAAAAAGGTATTAGCAAAAGAATATAAAGATCTGAAAAGCTGAATTCCTTCAAATATTACACTAGAAAATAGAGTGTGTATGTTTTTTCTGATTGCAATTTCCAAATAAGAAAGAAGTTATTAAAATTGTTATAGCTAACAGATTTTGTACAAAGTATTCTTTTGTGTTGCTTGGACATTGTCAACTTTTGTACTCTGGCCTGCTGAATTCTGTTTATTTCTTGGCATTTTAGAGGACTGCCAATGTGATTGGATCAGAATTAAATCAGAATGCTAGAAAGGCTTGAAAAATATTTAACCTTGCAACAATGCAGGGCCTTATCAAATATTACGAGGCAGAAATAGCTGCAAATATAAAAACTAATCAGTTGTCATAAGCAGGAGACACACAATATGAAGTCTTACTTTTAAACACTCAGTTTTGTACTTGTGTGCCTGTGCGGGGTTCTCAGTTCCATAACTCACGTATTTAGTTTTGCAACCCAAAAAGCACAGAAGAAAAAAATAATTTCTATTTTATATCTGTTCATTGTGGAAAATTAATTGGATTTTGACATTTTTTTGTCTGCAGCTACGTACCACAGAATAGCTGAACCTTGAAAAATTTACTTCATTTTCCTGTATATCTCATCGTTTCCCCACCCCTGTTTCAGTAGAGAGACATAAAACTATCCTTTTGTACATAGTCCAGGAAAAGTGGCACAAGGAGAGAGAGGGTGACATCTTCTCCCTTTACGCTTAAGTGTGGATACATGGTGAACTCAGAAGTCCTGATCTGATGAGTGTTCTGACCATCACCTGGTCAAAGTGTGCTCTAACACCTGCCTAAGAAATGCCGTGTGTTAGTTCTTCATGAAAACTCAGGTGCATCAGAGGAATGAGGGTCTGGCAGGCACCCAAACACGAGAGGAGTTAAGCACAATGCCATTAAACCACAGCCAAAGCTTATCCATCCCACCTTAACTAGGAAGTGCTTCCCACATCCAGCTCTATAAATGCAACTTCTGAGCACTTACAGCAGATTACCCACCCCACACATTCCTATTACACAGCCTTCATCCAAAAGTCCATCTAATCTAAGCAAGCCTCACACCTGATGGGAGCCTACAGCAGACGCCTGTGGAAGCTATCAAGGTAAAATAAGACTCAGCCTCCAGAAATCCCTGGTGCAGGGGTTCCCTGATCTAGTGACAATGCCTGTGAACATCATAGCACCAAGGCAGGTTTAGATTGGATATGAAGAAAAATTTCTTCACTGAGAGGATAGTCAAACATAGGAACATGTCATCCAGGGAAGTAGTGGAATCACCACTGCTGGAAGCATTAAAAAAAAAGCGTAGATGTGGTGCTTAGGGACATGGTTTAGTGGTTGACCTGGCAGTGTTAGGTTAATGGTTGGACTTGAACATCTTAAGAGATTTTTTCCAACCTTAATGATTTAGGATTTTATACATTCATCTTCCATGAATCAGTTCTTTTTTGAATACGTGCAAACTTTTGCTGTCTTTAGCATACTTTTATGTGTGAAGGTTCATTGCCATGAGCCTCTCTTCCCTAGTGCTAAATAAAAAATCCCCCCCTAAAGTATAGTATGGCACTGCATATAGTAAATAATGAAAACCACCGTCCCTGATGGGCAGTGCTCTGAGGGTTTTCTCATGGAAAGCAAAGGCAAGTGACCGCAGTTCTGGGCTGCAAAGGGAGCCCACAACAGGCTGTGCCTCCTGCCATCCCGTGTGTCCTGGTCTGGTGCAAGGCAGGGAGGTAACAACTGACATCATGTCTGGAGGAGACTGTAGGCAAAGTACACCCAGAAAAACAGGAAAAGAAAGAGGGAAAGAGGGAAAGAGGGAAAGAGGGAAAGAGGGAAGGAGGGAGAAAGAGGGAGAAAGGAAAGAGGGA
>WBMZ01006412.1:0-70939 GCA_013400975.1 Atrichornis clamosus | reverse complement strand
AAGGAAAGGAAAGGAAAGGAAAGGAAAGGAAAGGAAAGGAAAGGAAAGGAAAGGAAAGGAAAGGAAAGGGAAAGGAAAAGGAAAAGGAAAAAAGGAAAAGGAAAAGGAAAAAAGGAAAA
The DNA here is from genome assembly GCA_013400975.1 of Atrichornis clamosus. Classification (NCBI taxonomy): domain Eukaryota; kingdom Metazoa; phylum Chordata; class Aves; order Passeriformes; family Menuridae; genus Atrichornis; species Atrichornis clamosus. The sequence continues at coordinate 70,820 of WBMZ01006412.1, read as the reverse complement.
GGAAAGGAAAAGGAAAAGGAAAAAAAGGAAAGGCTGGAAGGCCGCAGGCCCAGCGGTGCCGCGGGGCCCGAGAGCGCGCCGCGCCCGGCGCACTGGCGCCCCCTAGCGGCTGGCCCGAGCACACGGGTTGCCCGACGGGCCAGCCTTATCCTGGCGGGGTTTGGAATCGCGTGGGATTCAGGCCCTTGGCGACGGACAAAGGAGGTGTACATGGGTAAGAGGTGCACCCTCTCAGCTCAAAGCTGAGCCTGGTATTTGCTTCTGAGGGCTTGTTTTTGTTAGACAGCCTCACCTGTGAGCCAAGGATAGCCTGCTGCAACCACGAACCCCAAAACAGTTGGGCCAGATGAGGCTGGGGAAAAGCTGAGGCAATGGAGGATAATGTATGAAAAATATATGGTTGTGAGCCCCTTTGATGCTGGTCTTATCAGCCTTCTGTCTCACTGAGAATTGCATTAGAAATACATACCTGTGTTTGTCTGCTCATATGCACTTTCTACACACATACACACACAAAAATTTGAAATGATGGAGCAAAAAAGCTTTCTGTAATGAAAGGACAATTTCCTTCTAGACACGAATTATATCTTTGTACAATCCTGAAGAGTAAAGTGTCATTTGCACTATTTGGTATAAGAAATATTCATCAGAGCATGTTGTAAAGTAACAACCAAACTTCTGGTCAATGAATATAGAATATGTCAGCAAAACCTGTGTCTGCTGAAACCCATGGATGCCTTTCTTTCTTCAATTTTAACTCATTTTACAATGAGCTGCAAAATGAAGTGCATCCTGCCTGTATAGATCGGAACGCCTGGCAAATCAATACCCAGCCTGGAAATGGGTGTGCAGGTTTCCAGTACCTCTTCTGTAAATAACTTATATTCTCTATACAGCCACAAAGCACCTCATGCCAAAGGATTGTCTTTGATGGATTCTGGATTGGCAGTGGGACAACTGCTCCAGAGAAAGCCACAGAAAACAAAATTTAAAAGTCACCAGAACGGTTTCTTGTGGCTAGAACAGTCAAATAACGAAATAATTTTAGTTCACCAAACTGAGATTTACAAATTGAAGACATACTATTGGAAAAAGAAAACAAAAGAAAGAAATGTGGTTTCATAACATCAGAGATCACATGTCCTTTAAGGACAACTTCTCACAGTTTGGAGTATCATCCCTGGAGGACGTATTAAGTGGAGTTATTTGAAACAATCAGTTTCTCTTAACATGCAATGCCTATGTGTTACTTTATATTATAGTTGAAACAAGACTGTTTGGGCAATAACCAACAGATTACCAGTCCTAAATATATGGCTGCAAAACTTTTATGTTATCTGATGGCAGTTGGGAACCATCAGCTGTAAATATGAAACATAGGCCCCTGGAACCAGTTTAATATCCTTGCAAATTCTCTGGGTTTGATTAAAAATGTATTTGTTTACACAAATAAACAGGTTTTTTTGTTCCTAGATAGGAAATGGAATGAACTTTTGAAGATGGTAGCCATCTATTACATGGAAAATGTTCTCTTGTCATTGCTGTATTTCAGATATGCACCAGGAAGCTGCCAACTAGTCCCTTGCACTCTGATTTTCTAGGCATACGCTACATTTTAAAACAATGTCTATTTGCAAGAATGATCCTTCAAGGTCTAGTTGTCTTTCAGGCCCATCTCCTTTGTGATTTATTGCTGGCAGCTAATGTAGCCAATGCTGACAATTAAACCTCATAATTAAATGTGGTAATATCTGCCAGCACAGGTCTGCAATCTTCATTTGCCACCTTCATTTTTAAGCAGGGATTCTAATTAAGCCAAAAGTGGCCTCAGGGTGTCAGTAGAATATAGCTTTACACATCCAGAGTACCTACTTAAACTCCTGCTCATAGGCTTGGACCTGGTTGTCAGAAGAGAGGCCCCACCATCAAAGTGTGAGGCTTTCTTTAAAGCCATTACATTTCCATGAAATTTAACCATTCGTATTCTCCAGAAGGATTGTTGTAATGCAGCCTGAGGACTCTCTGACATAAGAGCCCTAAAACAGCGACAATATTCAGGCTTGGAGCCAAAATGAATATTCTTTTTAAGCTCCAATGCTTGTTAACCTTAGTGCAGAAGCTCTTTCATTTTAGCATCTACCTTTACAGGTCTGCTGGGTCCAGGATGCCGTTCAAAGTAATTGCATTCCTAATAAGTCTGGTGTGAGAGGGAGGGTTGAAGAGGGTGTACATACAACCTCTTCAGCTCTAATTTCAAAGACTACAGTGTCTGACAATTTCCCCCTGTGCTCAGCAAATTCAGTCTCCCCCAAGAGCAGGACCTACCCCCCTTTCTCACAATACCTCTAAAGGGCCTGCGATATTTTTCTTCAAACTACTTCCTACCATGCTTCTCCTCTAAGTCCTCCCTATATGCATAATCCTCAGTTTCCCTCTAGCAGAGAAAAACCTTCTGCTTTTACCAACATTTTACCTCCAACTAGTTAAAGACTAGTCAAGCATATAAGAAAAGAAGAATGTTTTCTCTCCTTTAACCTTGCAACATACTCTAGGAAAAGCTTAATTTCCTTCTATAGCTACATATGTCTTTGGGAAGAAGTTCTGAACCATGGGGGTTCTGAACTAATGATGGTTTCTGCTCACTGTATTAATGCTTGGTTAAAATAAAAAGCAGCAAAGAGGAAACTCATAGAGTTTTTAACTGTTTTAATTCCACTTGCTGCTACTGGTCTGCTGAAAATGAAGCAAAGATGAGAAATACCATGCCTAGCTGCTACAGATTAGATGCCAAGTTTCAGAAACACTGCTGTACTGACAATATTCACATTTTTTATTGATATTATTCTATTTTTACTGACAGAAATTCAAAGAATTCACAATCCTTAATTTTAAATGTGTTTATACAACTTACATTAGTTTTGTTCATTACCATACAATTGTTCACAAAGTGAATGCCACTAAGAATGAAAACCACGAAATCAGGCCCATCTATTCAAAAATTAAAATTCCACAGGTTATATGAAAAGCTGTAAGTTGATTTGAAAATAAGTTTTCATTGTAGTGAATTGTAAAATATACAAAGAGTAAAAATCAGATTATGAAACACATTGACTGTGAAAATTAAATACAAAATAGATCATAGTTTCTGAATGTCTCTATTAACCTTATTTGTATAAAAATCAGACCCTGAGAGTATACAGAACCTTAGTTATACCTTGAAACAATTGTTATCTTGCCTGGTAAGGAATATAGAAAGAAGAGCTGATTCTGGAAAATTAACCTAAGGTGAAGAACAGGTATTTTACCAAAATATTATGATGAAAATGGCAGGTATATGGGTTTTTTAAAGAAAATTTGCTGAAATTTCTTGGCAATTTAGGTATGTGGAGAGCACAGAAAAAGCACATTCAAAAGTCAGCATTACACTTCTTTTTATAATTTTTTCTGCTAGTTCTGAGATTGCCTAAGAGGCAGTTGAATAAAAGCTGACAAACATTCAGCTTAAACCTTTTTCTGAAAACCCTGTTCTTCTTAGGAACTTCTTACTTAAGTGGGAACATTATAAATGCTGACATTTCACAATAAAAATGAGTTGCTGTATTATAGAAATATCTAATAAAGTTTTAAGACTGAACTGTTCAAGTGCAGATGAAAGGCATTTATGATTGTAGTGGTACATTATTCCACATAAACGCAAGGAGAGTTATATTTCTATTTTCATATGCTAATGGAAATATGGATAATAGGTTCTCCGAATTTTCATTGAAACTGATTTAATTTTGACTGGTTTATTGTTCATTGTCCATGTATCCCAGTGAATCCCAGTTGCAAGAAATCTACCTGTGTAGCGATGAACACCATTAAGATTTGCAAGGCCACACTTGTTGAACCACCATCCAGTGTTATCACTGAAGTTACTGCAGCTCTTTACAGGCTGTTCTTTAATAGTGCACATTGGCCTGCATCCATCATTATCAACATCAAAAGTGCTGAAAGGCATGGAATTTTGGTTATCTTCTTTTCTATATCCTCTAAATGCATCACCTAAGTACAACAGATAAAACAGAAAGATAAAAAAGTTATTTCCTGAGAAACAATTTTTACTTGTTGCATACCTCACAAACTTTTCCTCTGAATTTATTAGAAAAGTAGAATGCTTCAAAAGCAGTTCAAGAGTACCAGATAATGAGCTATGAAAGTGTTAAAGATGCAGGAAACAAAAATAATAAAATACTGAGAAATATGGAAGAAGTTGAAATTCAATGAAATATATTTATATTGTTGTTTTTAGCGATGTATGCTGGCTATGAAGGTAAATGCTTCTGTTCTCAAAAACAGTGGAAAAAAAGAGAAAAGAAACAAAAAGGATTGTAACTTCAGATTTTCCAGTAACATGCCCAAAGCCTCAGAGTGAGTCATGAGAAAAGATGCAACTGTTAAAACACAAAGGTCAGTGATTACTGCCTCTGTTGTCTTACTAAAGAACTTACTAAAGAAATGGTGTTTCTTACAAATACAGATTAAAGCACCAACACCTTTAGAGAATAACTATTTCATTGATATCCATTCTTGCATAATACAGAAGTAGGTCATGGTGCAATACTTACTGCAAATCTCTGCATGCTTAGTATATTTGTGCTATCAAGGGAGGTCTGGAATTGTAAATTAGTTTGTGTCTCTGTATCACCCAGCAACCAATGTAGGCCAACTTTGATTCACTCAGTTTCTTTCTCTATTCTTTGTACACAACTATCTGGGCACTTCTGAATTATCTAAAGCACCAGGAAGACTGCCACTAACATCACCACATCTGTGATGAGATAAAGGACATCTAATGAATTGTACCATTAGATAAATAAACACTAACACCCAAAAAATCCCTTACTTATTATATATCCCATGGACTTGAATCCATTAAAGATCCTTTATTTTCTTTACTTTTTTTTTATTAAAGGAGTGTTTATTCAATTATTCCATTAAAGACATTGAAGTGATAAAGTGATTTCCTGCTGTGTAAAGATTAATATTGACATAATCAATCAATATGTCATTAACCATTTATCTGAATAAGTGTTCGTTATATAGCAGAGAAAAACACATCAGAAATAAAACTGTTAGTTATCTTAATTAATGATTACTCTTTGGAATGCATTTTTTTCATATTAAGTAAGGGAGCAGCTACCTTTAAATACTTTAAAGTAGGAAGTTCTTACCAGCATTTCCTGAATAATGCCCCAAATGGATCTTAAAAGAACATGCTTCATCCTCTATCCAAAATCCATCATATGATGCATAGGCATGCTTGTCATTTTCTGATTCCAATTCCACATAAAGATTGAAACTAGTGGCTTTTTGATTTACTATGTCAAAAATCTTCCTCAGTCCAAGCCAAAATTCTCCTTAAACAGAAATAGAATACATAGTCTAGAAATGGAAACTCTAAAAGAAAAAATTATTGTCCTCGGTTTTCTACTTTCCTTCCTGAACAAAATGTAGTAAAAGTTGTATGATAGGCTTATGTTTCTTTCAAAGACTAATGAAAGAACTGAGCCACCTTCCCACTTCCTTAGGAAATCCATGTAAAGGGTTCCCACGTGTGCATCATCTTTTTGTCTCTGTGATATTTTTTAGAAAATTTTCTACATGATAGATTTCAAACATTCATCTGCAATATACCTTAGAAGACCACAAAAACTGGATGTGCTAAAGATCCACTTGGACAGAATTCAGTAGCACTCCTAAAGGCAATACTGAGAAATGACAAATGTTAGTATTTTATGAAATGCAAAAAATCTGCAACCTCTGTTCTTGAGATTTAAACTTTATTCTTGAGATTTGCTGCCTCTGTAAATCATACTTGTTTCATATATGAGCTGCTCTTTTTTGTACAGAAAAGCTGTGTGCTTCCATTGCAATCCCAGATAAACATCTGAAAAAGCAAGTGGGTTTAGACTTGCTGGATTAAAGGTGGCAATAAAAAATTAATATCACAGTTGCATTGGTATTAGCTACTAAAATTATTTCCATTCTGTTTATAACTTTGCATGCCCTATGGTGAAATATTACTGATTTTTCTCTGCTTTAAGGAAATATTTTGCAAATGTGATTCAAACCAACTAAGGCACTTTTTTGTTTTAACTGAAAAGAGAGAAAATACAATCTAAACTTTATTTCAGACAGAAAATATTGTATTTTAAACACTCTTGTGAGATTGCAATGGCTAAAGACTCTAGTGGGGTCATACGCATTGTTGGGAAGATTACACAACAGGTTTGATAAAAAAAATTCCTTAAGTAAAAATAAGACTTCTCAGATAGAAGAACTTTTTACCACTAAAACTACCACAGAATTTAGTGGAATGTAGCTCACATAAAGTCAGGAGAAATGTTGGATCCAAAGCACTTTAGAGTACTTAAAATTAATACCAGTAAGGTCACCAAATCCATCCAGATATTCAGACCATGTTCTCTGAAACTGAATGATTCCATCAGTTCTTTTCTGAATCACAGTCCATCCACCTCCTCGAAAATCCATGTCACACAAAACCTAAAACAGACACAGATATGATTAAGCATTCTTTAAGCAGCTGTTATGAAGAACACATTTTGATTAAATAAAGGTGGACTATTCAGAGTTTTGCTAAGTAACATACTTTTCAAATGTCTTAACAAAAAGCTCAAATAAAATTTAGAAAGGAAGCTGCAGTATTTTCTTACAGGTTCTTGTTGGACAGCTTGATTTGGATATTTCTTCAACCAGTAGAAACTGCTGTGTGCAATTTCATACCAGTCTGTTCAAAACAGATATAAAAATAAGCATTGATAAATGTTACTGTAAGATTTATAGCATGAAAGGAAGCAACATACAATGTCATGTATTAATCAGGCAAAATATTATGGATACAGGCAGCAACACTGAATAAACCTTTATTTCAGCAAAGCAAAATAGACACAATATCTTGTATGTTCTCCCTAACCATCATGCCTTCTTCCAGAGAAATATTGTGTTTGTGGTGCCTGGGAAATTTAGAGCCCATAATAAAGGTGAGAAAATGGAAAACAGTGATAGCAATAACCCAGTATATAATAATGATTTGCAGTAGCAAAAGCCTCTACAAAAGGAGTGGCCCTGATCCAGGGAAGTCCCAATGTGAACATATAATTGCCTGCAACTGAGCAGTACCACTGAATACATACAACCAACTCTCAAATTTATGAGCCTGTGTGAGTCTTTGCTAAAATTTGTGCCTTAGAGTATGTCAAATGGCCGTGGTCCAGCTCCCCTCTACTCTGCTTTAGAACATTACATTAAGTGGCATGTTTTTTCCTCAGCCCATCTAACTTAAGACATGCAATTGAGTTCTCTAAGTATGTCCCCAATGCCAAATCTCGACCAGTTCTAACTGGGACTATAAAGTCTGGGAATCTAATGTAGAAAGATGCATATTGCACATTTAGACACTGCACTACCTAAGGTATTCAAGGTCGTTCTAGGAGATACTATGTATAATGAGTGTTTAAAAACAGAGGCTCATTTTTAAGTCTCTCCTAATATCAGGAGAATTAACCCGGAAAACACTTACAGCTATGGAGCCATTAAGCTACATGTGGTAACAAAAGTAAGTTAAGAATATAATGTTGGCTGTCACAACATTAAGCAGATGCACAAGTGATGGAGTAAAGTAAGACATTTTTGCTGATGTTACAGGAAATGTACACAATGAAACATGTTTCAGAAAAGAGAGATTTGCAATCTTAGCCAGCTGATAAAAGTGGAATCTAAGTGTAAATCACTTTAAAACCCCCCAAAATTTGTGGCAGGCTGAGCGTTATATGTTGCACCCCCCTTGTCTGTAGTAATCAGATATTTTTCATGAAACCAGACTTGTTCCTTGGTGGGAACACATGAACATATTCAGAGCCCCTGTGACTTTACAACATTTTCTCAATGAATGACAAGAAAGCAACAGGACAGAGCTGCAGTGTGATCTAATACAACCTGGAGAATCTTGGACCTTCAAGTAAGTCAATGCCATTGGATACTTTGGACAACCCTTGCAACATAAATACTAAATGAATCATAATAAGGGTCATGTGCATGAAAGATAATTGTGACATTTATTCCCTGGGGAATCACTTGCTTATTTCAGACACCCAAGGAAGTGGAATAAACACAAATACAGAAGATTCCAAAATGAATATTTAGATGAAAATACCTAAACCTCATTCAAAATAATCCCATTGCCTCACCCACTCTCTTGAGAAGGTGATTGCATGCTCGGCTACCACTCTGACTATGAGTCAGAAATACTAAGAGGAGCCCACTCGGTCACAACATCAATCTTCAGTCCAATGTAAATCAGAGGGAGTGTTGATAACTCTCAGAAGGAGCAGATTTGGTTCTACATGACAGGTCACCAGCCAATTAGATACAGCACCAACACATACACCAACTAAATACAAATATGAGATAGATACAGATGAATACAGTAATAGCTGTGCAGTTTCTTAATCCCTTATGGAAATGTTGCATTTGTAAAACCTTATTATAGTTAATCTGCTTTACAATTTGCTCTACGTCTCATATCATGAAAGGTACGAAGGGCATAATTGTGCCAGGTACAATTTAAATTAAATGAGCAGGAGGATGCTACTGAATATTTCTTCCCTTTCCATCTCCAGCGTGTATTAGAGGTATATTCCAAACAAGTCTTTAGTTTGTCTGATCCACCTTAGAAATATCATTGATCTAAATTAACCAACTGAAAAATGTATCAGAAATTGATCATGATTAATTTTTCCAAAAGTGAAACTGGTTTTAGTTGCCTCATGTTTAAATGCTCAGACAAAAGCCCATTTGAGAGTAATTTTCTGAGATGACAAAAACCTGTCATTTTCACTGAAACTGAATACTCTTATTGTTCCTGAAATCTGGGTTTCAATTAGCCCAAGATAAGCACCAAAATCCATACCCACTTTTGGAAATATGAAGTATCAAACAGGAAAAATAAGAACAGGATCATACTGTCTAAACAGTTTTCATTTAACTGGTATCTTTATGCAAATTATTCTAAACACATTTTCCTTTAGTTTCCGTTACATTAAAAGGGCAGCTTATTGCTGAAAAAGTCCTCATTGAAACAAATTGTTTCACGATGGCTTTGTTTCCTGTTTTTTAGTTTCTTGCTATGGTTTTCTGTCTCTTTGTATTTTTTCTTTTTTTCTGGTCTGCAGAACATTCAGAACTCTTGGCTATTAGCCTCTAAAAGACACTTTATAATTTCTTGTTTATATTGTAATGTCTTGTTATTTTTGTCCATCTATCATTTCTCTTGTACCCTTTTTATGCTTCAACACATGAAGAATTTGCATTAAATAGTTTCCTTAAAATAGCATTCTGTACGGAACACATATTTTAGATATTTTTCTCTAAGAGCTTTTTGGCACTGTCTTTTAAGTTCTGTGCAACATCTACCAGACAAGAAATGAGATACTCATTTCATGACTAAAAACATTCTTCTCATTATTTATTGTTACATTGTTCTTTTAATCAAATTATCATGATTTTTCTTTTTTATTTCTGGACTCCCCCTCAATCCAGAAGAAATTCTAAAACAGATGCAATTTTTGCTATGGTAGCGTTTTCTTGATACTATAAATATTGTTCTGTGAACACTTTGCCTTTCTTTGCCTTTCTTTTACATGGAAGGAACTTGCGGATGAGTTACAGATCCTTTTCCTGAGCTCACTGCATTGCATAGAGAGAATGACAGGTTTCTCTCTCAGGAGGTTGCAGAATCAAGTTCTTAAGCAGTTTAATCTCCTTTTTTGTAGCATTTTGAAGGATTCCACTTGGCTAGAGATAAAGGGATTCATCTTTCCTTTGTTATATATAAAGGAACACTATTAAGTGAGATAATAAATTTTGCTAGTTATTAGTTGGCTTAAATTCCTCGTTTTTTCTTCAAAAACTAATGTCCTCAGCATGTACTACAAAGTTAAAGGTTTGAAAGTGCCATATCTACTTTTCCACTATGCATAAGGCTTTCACTAAATAGAACAGCCTGAAATTGAAATATACACATAAAACAAAATATTCCTTGTGTTTGCATGGATCTGAATGTTCTGAATCTGAGGAAATTAACCCAAAATTCTCTTCTACATGAGCCCTATTACTCTGAGTAATTACACAAAGTGCAGGAAATTATAGGAAGCATGATTACTGCAGTTTGTTTTAGGAATATATATCCTTGTATTAGGAATATATATCCTGCAAACTCTAAAATAGAAAAGAAGAGCACTTCTCCATATCCAAAAGAGGTGCTGGAAAACACCTTGGGTTTTCTTCTTTGGTACATTTTTCACTGTATGTGGAAACTGACAGTGGGATCTTATGACAGAGATTCAATTTCTATGTAGAAAATGAGAAACTTGTCAAAATCATAGTAACTGCAGACTTAATTCATCTGTTGCGAAATCGTCGAGGAAAACACTTTAAATCTATTAAAAATATTCTAAGTGCATGTTCTCAAGCAAATGGTGGTTATTCTGAGAGATAAATTTATTACCTCAAAAGGATAATTTGACCCTTCTGGATGGATGCTGTACAGACCACTTGGAGTTTTTGAAACTGAACCAACAGTATCTTTAATATGAGTGCAATCCAAACCTAGAGAAAAAAAGGTAGTCAATGAAGCTCATTAGCAAAATATATTTTTTAAAACTATGTATTAAGCACAGGAGTATTACTTTTCTTGGTAACATCTGAATGATTTAAAACATAATTTTCTTCTCATGCAAACTTTAAAATCATGTTTTGCCATGAAATTATCTTGTAAATTAAAATTCTCTAAACCCCATTAAGCTCATAAGTAAGTATAAATTACACTGCATAGACAAAATTATTTCTAATTTTAATAGATATGATACAGAAATTAAAGATTATGTATCTGGCTCATTTTACAGATTTTTGTTTTTTCATTTTATTTATAACACTTGTACTGAGAAAAAGACATATCTTGGAAACGAAGTCTTTTTCATAGAGATATTGGTATTTGTACTTGTAAAAATCCTTTCCATCATAATGTATACATGAAAAACCATTTACCTCTAAGTGTTAAGCTAGGAACATGTTAAACATACTCAAACAAACAGTTTCCACAGCCAGCATGACTGCTTAGAAGTAATGTTTCCTTTAGTTTGGATGGACACCTAAAAGAAGATTAACTTCTGTGTAAAAGTGACTTCCATCCCATTTGAAGAAGGGTACTGCAGATGCAGAGCACACAATTTTTTTCATTGCAAAAGAACATGCCATTTAGCAATATCAGATCACTTACTAACTGATAATCATACTTGGTATTTTGCATAAAAATCAACATGCTAAACAGGATGCCTGGAATTGTCAGTTGCAAATGATTTAAAGCCGTATTTATGATAATATTTTTAAAGGTTTCATAAAGTTTGCAGTGTTTATATGTTACTAACACAGCATAAATGTCAATGTTACAATTGCTTACCTTTGCTTCAATTAGCTCTTTTTCAAGATACAAAGATAAAAAGGGAAGGTGTCAAGGCTATATCTGAAAAATACTTACCATGAGATTGAACTGCTTTATAAGGAAGTGGATCCAGATGCTTTCTCAAAACAACGGTGTTCAAAAGAACAAGTTTGTTCATGAGTTCATTTACCTACAAATTCAAATAAAAAATCTTTAATTAGGTTGTAAGGAGGAATTTTACATTCTAAATGGGTTTTTTGACTGCTAGTAAATAGAATATGAAGTTAATTTTTGTGATGTGTCAGCAATTTGTACCTTCATTAGGCAAACTGATCTTATTTTTTGCTTTTTTCATCCAAAATAATTGAGACACAATCCTGGTGAATTTAAAAAATTAAGTCCCTCAGTTTGAGCAAACCTTTAAATCCGTACTGAGAGATGCATAGTGCTTGTAAATGACTGCCGGAGTTAGAAATAATCTAGTATGCCATCTGCACGAACACAACAGGAGTGGAGATGGCTACCCATGTGAAGGAATAGTCTCCCACTCACCCTACTGCCATGTTTGACACTAAGCTGTGAAACAGGTGGTGCTTATCACTCCTCTTAGAAATGGAACTCACACCCTACCAGCAGTTCAAGGACTGGTGGTAGAGACTCTAAGCCTACTGGTGTAATGACAATAGAAAGCCCTATTTTTCCTCGGATAGACAACACCTGCAGTGAGAAGTAACAAATACAAATCTTCATAATAAAGAAGTACCTGATTAGAAAGGTAATCCAAAGAAGACTGTTGATCATCCATCATGTCTCTTACCAGTTTTTTTGTACTTCTTGCATATTCAGCAAGAGAGTTCTGCAAATTTCCTTCAAAAGAAATATGTTCATCCACTTTGTTTTCAGAAATCTAGAAATATTCTTGACTGAATGAAAACATAATTATTTATTACATCTAAGTGAATACTGAAGGTCTTTCACCTTCTGGCACCTAAAAGTGAAATGAAAGTAGTACAGAGACCACAGATTAAAGCCAAAGATGCTAAAAACTTCAGACTTGCTGACTGCAGTGAAGACATTGTCAGAAGTGATAGCTCTTATGTTCTGAAGAAGAATTTCATCTTATCCTTGGGCAACTTGGATGGCCAGTTAATGGATATCACAGAAGTATAAATGCACATGATGAAAACCAAATATATAAGGTTTCCTGTCACCTTGCATTTGCTCATTCACTGTACTATTCAAGTTTTTTGCCCTGATGTTAAAAATAACCATTATAATCATCCTGACACATAATTAACAATATATATTAAAACATCATATGTGAAAACCAGGAATGTACACAATTATTTTCTGAGGCTGATCATATAATTTGCTGTATAGTGTGTCAAGGCAATGAATAGAGGTTGTCCTGTGTATGCCTCTATAAAAAGTAAGATGAAGTACAAATTTTCTCTAGTTAGTAACTAACTAACTCCCACTTAACACCTCCACACGTCTTAGATATGATATTTAAATGAGGGGCAGACAGTCTAAAGGAGAGAGATAGCGACATTCAGAGGGTAACAGATGTAGGTGGGTTGTGCTGCTGCTGCTTGGATTTGCCTGCCTTCACCAATGATTACGCTTTGTCACACCAGCTGTATCCCAAAACCAGGATACCCAAAATTTTCTGAACAATACATGCTTTGGGCAGTAGGGTCACAAGGCTGTCACATGTGCTCAAGGAGATTAAAAAACAAATTTGCATAGCATAGCATAGCATAGGAGAGAATTGCATAGCATGGCATTGCATAGCTCATCACTAAAAGTACTCTTCATTAATACATACTGCACATGTAATGTTCTTCCCCTCGTAAAATTTTAGCTTGATCATCACATAGTACAAGGCACTGTCCTTTTTGTTTTGAAATATCTGCAGATTTATCTTTCTCTTCTGCCTTGAGTGATCCCTCCACAGCTTCAACATTCCCTGTGTCCTGTTGCACCAAACAATGGAGGGGGAAATAAATTGAACATAAAGCATGTGTAAAATAGCTCAGCCTGTCAAAATGGAGCAGATTGCTCCATGGGTCTTCCTCCAAAACCTGGATTTTTTTAAGCTTTATCAAGCGATAATTTAACAGAGCTGAGATCAAAACCAAGTAGGTGTTTTCTGCTTAGCTACACCTCACAAGAAAAAGATAGTGTCAGAGGTAAAGAATAACCTCTATAAATTAAAACAATACCACCAACATTTTTGGTGAGGTTTTCTACCTGTGAGCACTGTGAACTGGAGGCAAGATCTTTTAAATCTTGCTTTTCAGAAGCTCACATTTTAAGAAACACCATACCCAACAGACATCTCAAATGCTAACCAAGTTGTTTCACTGGAATGGAGCAGGCCTTTGGATTTACCAGATATTAGCAAAATACTTTTACTCTTGAAAATACCTAAATTAATTACTTAGACTCTGATCAGGGAAATACTTGAATTATTAACCTATGCACACAAGCAGTCCTGAAAAGATTTGCAGACCAATTCAGCATTAAAAAAAAAATATTTTAAATGCTCTTATAGAGGAAAGAATAAATGGACAGTATTCACGGGCACACATTTATCTGATATGTGCAGTAAAATAAGGGAATGCCTCTGAGTCATCACTTAAAGAATGCTAAAAGTAATTCCCAAAATATGTGTCATTGTCAAAAGACTAAGCAAGATATTTGCATATGACTCTTTGTTTGTTGATTTCATAATCTCAGCAAATAATCTGTAGTATGTTCATATACTGTTTCTTCAAATGTAAATAGGGTCCTTAGAAATGTCAAGATTTTAATGAAAAAGAAAATTTATTTAGACTTGAACATCTCTTCAACATAATTGTTCTTTCCTGCTTCAGTTTTCTCTTTCTGGTATTGGCACTACACTGGCAAAGCACTGAACAGGGTTTTTTTTTCCTGATTTTTGCTCTTAAAAAGTGAAAGTAACAATTATATAAAACTGTCAAGAAGGAGATTTTACAAAAAAAAAGGCTTCTGAATTATTCGTGTAATTGCATTTTGTGGCTGGAAATAAATGGTAGAGAAGTAAAAGAATATATTTCTTTAATTTTGAAATAAGCACAAAATAAAGGAAGAAAAATTATATAAGAGTTAAAACAGATCACTTGAAACTTATAAATAGAACACTTGAAACTATGGCTTGTTCCAGGGCTATCACAGCTACTCACCAGATGTTCAATTAAATACTGTCAAGCAAATAACTTTAATCAATATTTATCTTTCACAAAAGCCAACATGAAACAAGCAATTAAGTCTGATCTCAGCAATTCAAGCAAAAAGTGACTCTGCCAAAAACAATAGTTAGTCTGCATTTACAGTCATGTAGATGAGATTAAAAATGTGACCTAACAACTGAGCTCTGATGAAGGACATTAACACTAAAATTTTTAACACACTGAATATACTGAATACACTGAATACTACAATTTCAATCTAGTTTTTTTTCTCTATCTGAAAATACCTGATTCTTCTGCATTTTCATATCTATCTTGAATAAGGCAATACACATTTTTAAAACATCTGTCATTTTTCTAATAAATCATTCAGTTACATTCAATATCTTATCTAAACAAAGTAATTGAAAATCTTACCTTAGATGAACAAGGTTTGCCATTACTTATGACAGTCTCTCCTAAACTCAACAAAAAAATATTAAGACAAATCACTAAAGTTACCCTAAAGTGGTGGTTCATCTTTTACTTGAAGAAGTGCAAATGTTTTGATGGGTTTCAAATTTCTGTGGAAAGAATTGTACACTATGAAGTCCTGAGCTAACTCTTTGGGAATGTCTACAGCACAAAGGGCAGCCAACACATCACTCCTTTACTGGCTGGATTTAATAAACCCCACTACAACTGCAGAGTAGGTTTTATATACTGCTGCTTGCATCCTGAGGGAAATTACTGCTTATCACCTCCACATGACACATCAAACATATTTTCATTGTGATAAAATCTGACAGGTTTTCTTATATGCTATTTTTGAGCACTTGCTTATATTTGGTATGAGTGGTCTGGGCTATGTGAAAGAAAAACTAGTATTAATTGATGTTCCAAAATTTTTAAGAAGTTTTTTATCGTTAAAATTAAGGTGTTTGCATTGTGTTGTGATGGTACTGCACTAGAACAGGTCATGGAGGAAATTTTAGTATAGGTCATAAAAGTAAGTTCAAAATAGAAAACTGGAAAAACATCATTTTAAAATAGTACTTTGTATTACATAGAAATTTTTTTACCAGGAGGATAATAGCAGTTTTTTGGTCTCACTGGTAGCCCACCTGTAATAACACAGGTACTGAGATTGAGACAATCATTCAATTTACCCCCCAAAAAAAGCCAAAGTACAAGAGAACAGCCTGAAAAAGAAGGAAATTAAATGTAGTCCATAGAAGTTTAATTAGAACTATGAGGCACTTAGAGTTTTCACATACTCAAGTCCACTAATTTTGTATCTTAAAAACTGGATCTGATAGTCTAACAAAAAAAAAAACTTGGAAATTTCATAAAGGTCCAACACATTTTCAATTTCTCATGCACATTAGAGAATTTAAATTATTTGTGATCTGGCTGAATAAATGACACCTCAGTTTCCAATGTACCACTGGGAGATACACTGTCTAAAAGATCTTCAGAAAACGCTGTTCAACTGCACCTTACACTTCTATAACAAGACAGTGTTCCAAATTTGTCTTAATAATGTGGTTCATCTCCATCCCTGTGTGAAGCTGGAATACACTGAAAATACCTTTTGCTACTAAGATTTGTTGGGAGCAGGGGATTAACACACTTTTTAATCCAATAGGTTTTTTTTAAATTAATAGCTAAATGGTTCTAAGCACCTGTACCTGAAAGAAGCATATTCAACTGCCTGTGAAATTCTTATCAACCTTGCCTCTTCTGTATCTCCCAAAATCAAATTTTAATTTGTTCTGAAGTACCACATAGCACGTTATAGTTTTCCAATATGAGAATTACTAGAGTTTAATTAGTGCCACAGTTGATGCACTCTCAAGAAGATGCAGGTTGTGATCCAGAGTTCAGTCTCAGGAAGAAGGTGAGATTTTCATGGCTATCTATATACCACATTAAGGGCAAACAAACAGTTTTTCTTCCTCTTTCTTTGCACATAAATAGGCAGAGGTGGCAAATTTTAGGCAGGAATGGTTAAAATAGTCAGAAGGTTAACTGAACTTCTTCTCCCATGCAGTTGCCCACACAGTTGGAGGAAAGCTATAGGGCATTAGCAGATTAATCCCCCACTGGAACAAGAAGGAAATAAAAACGTGTTTCTGCCAGCAGCACAGCTATGCTCCACACAGCCTTCAAATAAAACTTGTAATAAATTCAGAATCCAGCCCACAAAGTTTTAAGAGCTGATCTTTATCCATCACTTGAACATCAGTGTCTAGCTCACAATAAAATTTGTGAAACTTCTTTCAAATCAGCTGCCAGAGTGTGACCTTCCATTCTGTAACTACTTAAGATTAGGCTGCTTGCTGTCCCAGAATAATCATACAGCTCTGAATTATGTTGTCCTCAGCTAGTCACCTTCCCGTTCCAGTCTGAAAGAAGTGAGGTTACTCACGAGGCAGAATTACCCAATAACCATAAAAGAGGACTATGAAGACTTAAGAAAAAGGTAAACAAGGGAAAGACAGAAAGATATATAAACACTTAGTTCTAAGCTTATTCTTAGTTCTAAGTCTCAGCAGGTATCTTAAGGTGAAGCTGCAAATTGTGCTGTATTAGATAAAAATTTTCCATAAATCTAAAGAAGCTCAAATTCTGACAGCGTAAGTTGACCATGAACTTCCTAAATCTTCCTAAGTGTGACATGGACTCTAATTCTGCAGTTTCCCAGTCCTGCTTCAGTGCTACTCGGGTGACTCAGTTCTCTATACTGATAAAGCCTTCTACTGCATTCTAAACGAAACAGTGCATTTTTTTCAGGCAAACTGGGATTTTTAAAGTGTGTGTGGGTTGAAAAGCACATGGTGGTAAAGTGGCAACCACTCTTCTACCTGCATCACAGAAGAGCATATGGGGCAAAGAAGTGGTGAATTTGGGCTGGTATTCTGAACTAGAGGTGAAAGATTTCCAATTTAGGATCATCTTCTCAACTGCAGTAACTGGGACACTATAAATATTAAGCACATTTGGCAACCTGACCACCAGTCTAATTGACTGTAAAATAGTAATAGTAACACCCACTTAACAGTGATACAAATATGGGGAAGGGGTCTGTGAAGAAAAGTATTTTACAAATGCAAAGTACTATTTTTACTTTCCTAGTCAAAGACACAGAAAAGCTGCAAACTGAAAAGAGGGGAAGAATTGGTTTAAGCTCAAATACACCAGCCAAGAAATGTCTCGCCAGGAAATCACTAAGGTATTTAGCCTGTTGCTGACAGCTCATCCAAGGCAGGGCAATATCCCAAGGCAACACACCCTGCTTTGCCTGAAAAAAAAAAAGGGGTTGGAGTCATAAGAACAAACTGCTTTTTTTTTTGTGTGTGTGTATTTATTTATGTACTTTTTAATATTTTTGTATAACATTTTATACCATTTTACTTTTTTATTTGTTGTTGTTCTTGTGCTTTTTGCTGTTAAAAAAAAAAAAAAGTTTATGGTGTTAACTCCAAGTCTTCATCATCAACAGGTCTAAGCGGCACCCGCAGAGCTCTGCAAACCTGCACGCAGGGCCCGGGGCGGTGTCTGCCCAGCGGAACTCACGAGAGCGTGTTCGCTCGGATACCAGGTGAGTTTCGGCCTTCTAAACGTCATCCCGCGGTTTACGGAGCAGCAGAGAGGAAAGCCCAGTGAGAGCCAAGTACCGCGCCTGGCACGGTGTCCGGCACCGGTGTCCCTGACGAGAAGACGGAGAGTGCCTGCGGCGGAGCGAGATGCCCACGCGTGGCTCCCACCCTGACACGGGGACCGACGAGGACCGGCGAGGCTACGTCCGGCCCGGCCCGCCCCGTCCCTTGCGCCCGGTTTGAAGTCAGCAAAGGCGGCGCCAGCCAAACCCGCTCCCCTCGGCGCCGCTCCCCTCCGCCGCGGCCCCGCCCCGTTGCGAAGGAAGCGGCGTCCCCGGTTGCTACGACACCGGCGGCGCGGGCCGGACGCGCAGAGGGGCGCGGCGGGGCCCGGTTCTGACGGCGGTGCGGGTGCGGGACCGGTGGGCCCACGGCGCTGGATGGAGCCCGAGGAGAAGGGCGGCGCGGCGGCCCGGGGGCAGCAGCTCCCCTGCGCCCCGCAGGACTGCGCAGGAGGGCGGCGGAGCGTCCCTGTGTATCCTTCCTGAGGCGGTCCCTCACGGCCGGGGCGGGGGCCGGGCCCGGGCCCGGGGGGCGCTCTCGGGGCAGGCCGCGCCCTGCGAAGCGGGGACAGGCCTGTATGGGGCGGTGGCGGGGCAGGGGCGGCGATGTGGGGTTTAAACTGCTGAGGGAAAGTTGACTTCTCAAGCAGTTTCGGAGTTTTCTTGTTTTCCCTCTTCTAGGAGATTTTGCCACTAGGAATAGTATTTTCCATTTTAACTTAGGTGTTCTTGTTTTTTTGAATTGTAACAAGTACTACTGGTACAAACCCTAAGATCTGCCTGCACAGTGGTACTTAAATAATTACTGGCGTGAAGCAGGGCTGATTTGGCTCAATGAAGAGCTTATATCTAATGATGTTATTCAATTTCAGTGTAAACAATTCCTTAGGGTGTGTGCATGTGTGTGTGTTTACTATTGAAACATTTTCCCTGTGATACATGCATCCTTACGTTACAGGTTTAGATAACTACAGAGAATGTCCCTTCGAATAAACATAATAAAGGTGGGATTTTTCAGCTGGTGATATCACGAAAGATGAGTGCAGAGCCTCTCCTAAAATCCCTTTAAACAGTAAAATCCAATTACATTATTTTCTCTCTGAGCATATAGTTATGACTATAACATACAATTATGGGACCTACTCTTGTGTACTTAGTCAAAAGGCATACCAGCATTTTGTACCTCATGGATAAAGTTTGCCCTTTCCCAAAAAGGTATATAAGATCAATCAAACAGGCTGTTATATCTTTTAATGAGTTGTTCTCTCCAGTTTCCATTGTCCTTAACACAAGATTAGGGATAGAATTTTAACATTTCATTTTGAACAGGATTTACAAGAAGAACGTCGGGCATTGAAAGAGGATCAAAAAATACATCGGAGCAAGGCACATAAATATTTGGTAGAGACAAATAGAAGAAGAAGGCAAGTAATTAGGGTTCCTTTAGTGGAGGATTGTAAAAACAAAAAAAAACCAAAGCAAAAAGAGTGAAAACCTTGAGACAGCTTAATATATTTCTGCTAGTTTCATGTTCACTTTGATAAATAGCCTCACGGCTTTGGCCTAGAGGAATCTAAGCTAAAAAGTTTCACCAATCCAGTTTCTTGCTATAGGACAAATAAAATATAAAAAGAACAATATTCTGATTTACTTGCTAATTTTTGGATACTCACTGTAATCTTGTCTCATTGTATAAAGGTAAGAAGTGCTTCCATCTTCTGGCTCTGATCTGCATCTCTAGTGTTTTGGGCTTTATTGGCTTCAATGGATGTGTGAAAACTGCACCTACCTGTTCAGTATGGGCTGGCAGGGAGGTGGTTGTTGCCTTCTGAAGTGTATGGCTTTACGTCTGCATGGCATAAAGCTGCACAGCCTCCCCTTCGTGGCGAGGCTTTGTGCTCTCACTTCCCAATAAACACAAAGCACGTCTTTCTAGTACAGCATTATATTTATAATAAAGTTATTTTGTACTGACGTTTTAAATAGAGCTTTGAATAGTCTGTCTTTCTGCATACATGAGAATGCAAAGCCATGAAATATTCTGTGAGAAATGGCTTAAGTTATACACTGAACTGTGTCAGTGAAGTGCTGTAAGTAGTTTAATAGGCATAGAAGTCTTTTCTCTCGCACTGAGATGGTGCTCACATGTACAGGAGACTCAGCTGTGTTACTGTAGGGGCAGATGGGTTCCTCCTTGCAAACCCCCAGCCTCAGACCAGCTTCCTCTGCCTCCTGTTAACTCTTTAAGGCTCGTACCCCACAGTTCCCCTATCAGATGATTGTTGTGCAATGTTTACTTATTGACATATGTTGATAACTCATAAGAGAGGCAGTATATGTTGTTTAGATTTCCATTTTAGCATGACAGTATGTGCTGTCAACATATGTTTTGAAATATAAAGAAAAATGGAAGAGGAGATATAATCACCCATGAGTGACTGAAGACAGTGTGTGACCCAAAACCTTTGCAGACAATAAACTGTGTCTCAGTTGAAAAATTAAATATCTAATTTAGTTTTCTAAACCTCTGTAATGCTGTGCATCTCAGATGAACACTGTTTATTGTATTACTGGTCTTGAAATGTTATACTGTAATGTAAAAGCAAATACCAGACAGCCTGCATATTTTTGACAGACTGGTGTAGTTAAAGTAATACTCATGGATACATAAATACATTTCCATATGTATTTCATTGCAGCCTTAAGAAATACAGTATAAATCTGAGTTACTCAGGTGAGCCAGTTAAAAGTTTAGGTATGGTATTCATAAAATGAAATAGTTTCAATTTGTGACAATTGAGAATAGCATAATTATTAGCATAATAAGCAGTTCAAGAGGTAACAAGTTTTCTCCTAGTAACTGAAAAGGAGATTATTGTCTAATGTTAGAAGGGTAGTAAGTGCATACAATGTTATAAGCTGTGAAATACTATTTAAAATTAAGGGTCACTGCATATATGCAGGAAAGTAATTTGAAAATAAAGTTACTTGAATCTGAATATTTTTTTCCTGACAGTTCTGCAAGTAGGAATTGATTGATCAGCCATCAGGTCGTGTCTCAAATTAGCTCCATTAGCTTTGTTACGCATGTAAAGGTGTTAGATATGATGATGGTTACTCAAGGGTAGCATGACTTTCTTAAGCTCCACATTCTCACCTGGCAGCACCTTAAATTCTGCCTGCCAGGGCTTACAGGCATTTATCAGGAGTTATTCTTGGCACTGCTGGTGTACGATTTCAAAAGTGAAATTCTATCCTTTGTATTTTTTACATGGAGAGTAGTCATGAGTGCACTGTGAAGTGTGACAGTCCATTTTCTACCTCTAACCTTCAACAGAATGGTTGAGGTTGGAAGGGCCCTCTTGAGGTCAACTGGTCTGACATCTCCACTCAGGATGGGTCACCTAGAGCTGGTTGCCCAGAACTAGCTTTTGAACTTCTCCAAGAATGGAGATTCCACAACCTCTCAGGCCAATCTGTGCCAGTGCTCGGTCATCCTTACAGTACCAAAAAAAAAGGTGTTTCCTGATGTTCCAAGAGAAGCTTCTGTGCCCATTGCCTTTGGTCTCATTATCAGGCATCACTAAAGATAGCCTGGTTCTCTCCTCTTTGCACTTTCCTTCCAGGTATTTATAGACATTAATAAGATCCCTTTGAGCCTTCTCTTCTGCAGGATGAACAGTCTCAGATCTCTCAGCTTTTCCTCCTAGAGAAATGCTCCAGTCTCTTCATCATCTTTGTGGCCCTTCATTGGCTGTCTCCAGTCTGATCACGTCTCCCTTGTACTGAGGAGCCCAGAGCTGGACACAGTCTTTAAGCTGTGGCCTCCCTAGTGCTGAGCAGAGGGGAAGGATCACTTCCCTCTACCTGCTGGCTAAGCTTTGCCTAGTGCAGTGCAGGATACCATTGATCTTCTTTGCAGCAAGAGCCTGTTGGTTCATATTCAACTCGGTGGTCAGCAGGACCCCAGGTCCTCTTCTGCCGGGCTGCTTTCCAGCTGGGTTGCCTCCAGCATATGTTGGTGTCTGGAGTTGTTCCTCCCCAAGTGCAGGACTTTATAATTCCTCTTGTTCCACTTTATGAGGTTTTTGTCAGCCCATTTCTCTAGCCTGTTTAGGTCCTTCTGGATGCCAGCACAACTCTCTGGGGTATCAAACACTCCTCCCAGTCTGGTCATCTGTAAACTTACTGAGTCTGCCCCTTCATCCAGAGTTTTTGGTCAACAGCATCTGATCATGATCCAGCCTGTGTCCAGGTGGCCAAGAAGGCCAGTGCCATCCTGGCCTGTGTCAGCAGCAGTGTGTCCAGCAGCACCAGGGTGGTGACCGTCCCCCTGTACTCGGCACTGGTGAGGCCCCACCTCAAATCCTGTGTCCAGTTCTGGGCCTCTCACTACAAGAAGGACATTGAGGGGCTGGAGCGTGGCCAGAGAAGGGCAACGGAGCTGGGGAAGGGTCTCTAGCTCAGGTCTTATGAGGAGTGGCTGAGGGAACTGGGAGTGTTCAGCATGGAGAAAAGGATGCTCAGGAGGAACCTTATGACTGTCTACAAATACCTGAAAGGAGGTTGTAGCCGGGTGGGGGTTGATCTCTTCTCCCAAGTAACAAGTGCTATAGGATGAGAGGAAATGGACTCAAATTGCACCAGGGGAGGTTTAGATTGGATACTAGGAGTATTTTCTTTATGAAACAGGTTTAGCACTGGAACAGGTTACCCATGGAAATGGCTGCATGTGGCACTTATAGACATGGTTTAGCAGCAGAATTGGAAGTACTTTTTGTTGTTGGACTTCATGATCGTTAGAGGTCTTTTCTAACCCAAAGATTCTGTGTTTCTATGTTTTATGAAGATTTTAAACAGGATTGGGTCTAGTATTAACTTCTAGGGTTCGCCACAATGTACTGGCCTCCGTTAAGACTTTGTGTCACTAAACACCACCCTCTGGGCCTGTCCATTCAGATGGTTTACATTCTACCTCCCTGTCTGTCAATTCAGCCTGTACAACAACATCTCATTTATGAGGATCATAGGGGACACACTATCAGCAGCCTTAGTGAAGTCCAAATAGATGTCTACTCTCATCTACATGACAGTCATTTCTTTGTAGAATTTTATCGAGTTGATCAAGTATTACCAAATTTAATGTCAACCTTAAGTTTCTAAAATGTCCATTCAAAAAGTAAAAGCAGTGAATTCCCTTTAGGCAGCATCGCTAATAAAGATATAGGAGACTTTCTGCTCTATTCCCAATCTTGTGTAATTTAGGTTCATTCTCTTCATATTACTTCATAGAGGAAAACTTTTCTGTGGGTTTTTCTTTGTGTTTTTTTCAGGAACCACCTGCAGACTTCCTTTAAACAAGGTTATACCAAAGCTGTGTCCAGGTCTGATAGCTCCTAGTGTGCAGCACTTTTTAAGCTAATGAGAACTGCACATGCAGGGATCTTGCAGATTGAGGTCTCCTGTTTTCAACCTTTTCTATATGTACTTGTAATGACATTTTCCCTGACAGTAAAGTATTCATTTGTTGTCAATACCTCTAAAATGCAGCAGCTTCAGCATTAAAAATACTCAACTTCTACAAGATGTGCTCAGTTAATTGGTTTAGTAGAAACAAAAATATCACTTGCTCAGAAAAGAGCAAGGATAGTTTTGGAAAGAAAAGTCCCAATAACTTAAATCACAGATCTGTTTCAACCTATCTGATGCCATCTGTTTCTTTGCACCTCTTGTACTGACCAAACTCCTTAGTTTTGTGTTAACAACAGTACTTCTACACAGCAAAAAACCCTGGCCTACAGATTATCTTTATACAAGTGGCCTGAGTATAAAGAAAGTAATTTCGTTATTGTCTCACTGATATGTGAAGTTGCAGTTTCAAGATCAGATTAAGAATTAAATATTCTCTGGGGCAGTAGCTGGCAGATATTTTGTTTAAATAACAGTATTCTGGAAATAAGAACTACTGACTAAGCACATACTTGATGCAAATGAATTGGATATCATATTTTATGTTTATGTGACACACTGCTTTCTAAATGCCAGCTGTCAGTTTTGATGGGAACTACAGACTTTCTCCTGTTATTGCTCAATGCAAAATGTGCATCCCATTTTACTGTGATGTTACTGTCTGCAGGTAGTTCGTTCATTCTGGAAATGCAGTTGCCTGTGTGCACTTTAAAATAACCTTACAGTCAGTTATCTTTGTTCAGCGTTTTGAATTACCTCGAAATAGCTGTTGTAACTGGGGAAGGAAATCTATATCGGCTTCCAGTCTATTCCCCATCTATTGTTCCTTCCATAACACTTTATTTTCAACATATGCACAAGCTTTTTGCTCCACCTACTGGCTGATTAACACTGATTATTTAATAAAAACTCTTTAAATTATTCATCAGTGTTGTTGATAGAGAATGAAAAGCATTCTAGGGCCAGAAATACGAGAACAATGTCAGCGCTTAGTAAACAGAGGGTGAAGTGCTAAGAATTTGTATGGCTTTCTACATCAGAATGGAACTGTGAAAAGTAGGTGATCACTGTAACCACGTAGACTTGAAATGCAGTATTGCCATTTCTGATAATGGACCACAGGATTGTGCTGAATTTGCAAGGCCTGGGGACAGTTGCTAGCCAAGCTTGTTCTCTTTGAACTTTTCTTGACCTGACAGCAGCTTTGTTTTGCTTGGTTTAGCTGTGACAGCAATTTCTCTAATTGACCAGGTGTCTGTGGATAATTTATTTTGTCTTTGTTTATCTTTTTATGGTATGACCATAACTTTATCGAGATAGCAGTAACAGCAGTTATTCTATGTAGAGAACTAGATATTCATTACTCTAAAAGCAATGTAGAGAAATGCAGGCTTGGTACAGCAGCAGAGTCCTGGAAAACTGAAGGTGCAGGATGTGGCATAGAGGAGCACAGGCAGGGGATGGTAAGGGATGGTGCACAGGCTTGGCACTGGACACTCTATAGCTACAAACAACTCACCAGTAGTCACTTAGCAAAACTAGATCTGACAAACCTGGCTTTAGAGGTAACAAAGAGAAGAAAAGAATAGTATGTAACATATGTAAAAGGCACCATGTATGGAATATTTGGAGGTACTGTGGAGCTACAGATTGATGACGATAGAGCAAACGTGTAAAAGTGTATTAGCAAATATAAAAATGCCTCCAAGTGGATCCTAAGGTGAGGGAGAAGAAAGCATTAATATAAACTTCCTATTGGTCCTGCTTCAGGGACTCCAGATGCTGCCAGTTCACCCTAACACCCCAGCACCACCAGAATGAAACTACGAGCCTTGGGATGCAAAAGAGCAATGAAAGAATGAGCATCAGGAAAAGGAATAGAAACTCAATGTGTGAATAATAGTTCAAGCTGTTTTATCACTATTATTGATAGGTGATATCACTATCACCTTTTTCTCTATAGAAATATTCTAACAGTATTATTATTTTTCAGTACCCACTATAGCTGGATTAATAATAATTAGACTATTAAGATTTGAATTATGCTAACAAAAAGAAGTGCTTGACTCTTTATAAGGTGTGCTTGGTTTTTGCCTATGAACAAGATTTGGAGTGTAACACCTGGTATATGGTGTGGGCTGTGAATCTATGGGGCGTTTTGTGGGACAGCCCTCTGTGAGCCCCTACAGTATTGTAAGGGTTGGTCCTTCTGAAGCAATTTCAGGCTGCCTTTTTTTATTCAGTGTACGATAATCAAAGAAGATGAAGGAATAGATTTTATATGTGTTCCTGGTCTTGGTAAGTATCTCAAATAAAAAATGTTGATCTTGGGCAACATTCACAGATCTTTTTAAGGATATAAGATTGTTTCCTGTGTGCCCATGAAGGGAATTTTGAGTGTGACACCCCATTCTAGCCTTTTCTTGGTCTTACTGTAGTCACTGACTATACAAATACCTCCCTACCTCAATTTTTAAATTACTGTGCACTGGTTTGCAACATGATATAGCAATGAATAAATAATATCAACTCAGTATCAAAAGGTTCATTTCATAGCGTTCCATATGCACTGTATATATTCTTTTTTTAATTATTATTTTCATCCAAGGCAATAGTAAGCATTTAGTCCACCTGCGAATGTAGCATCCATCACTTCACTGTGAAGACAATTTCATAAAATTAACCAGGAAATAGTTCCACCATCTAGTCATACTGTTTTTAACATAAAAATGCTTTCCACATAATGTCTGTATATGTGAGACAGCTAAGCATTTTAAGTTTCCTATTCCAAATTCTCCATAAACATTTTGGCAGCCGTTTCAAAAACTGCTGCACCACTGGGTTGTTTATAGTAGACAGAAAAATCAGGTTAAAAAAACACCAGTCAGGAAATTCTTCTGCTAACTATCCATCTTAAAGCCATACTCTTTTGCCAATGTTACATCTGTGATATGAACCTAAGCTGGTGGCTTAAGGAGAGTGCATGAACAAACATTTGCTTTAACTGCTTTTCTGTAAGAGGTAAATGTGCATTTTAAAAATTATTAGTTTTACATAATGCACCTGGGTGTTAATATTTACATTCTGTGAGGTCAATAAGTTAATGAGGCTTCACTGAATAAGTTTAATGCATTTCCTTACGTTAAAATAAAATCCTGTTTTCTCCCTCTTGTCTTAATCCAAACCAAATAGTGATCATGATGAGCTGTGGTAAACAAGACCTCTTGCATCAGCATTTGGACTTGCTCATTCCCAGCTATACGGAAGAACAGTCCTTTTTTTATGCCAGTTGTGAGGAATGTGGAAGAGTGCTGCTAAGTCAGATTCAAAATAATTTTAAAAAATAAATAATTAAAAACTCTGTCAGAATTTACTTTTTTCCTTTCTGGAGTTATATGCTGGAATTACTCAAGGTGTAAAATTGTAGCATTTCTCATATATCTGAATTTAACAACTACAGTTCAACTAAAGGCCTTCTTGAGCAATTTGTAGAAATATTAAAGGGCATCAAGAAGAATATTTAAAGTATTTACTAGGATAAGCAAGTCTGTTTCTCTCTCGTGATTTTCCTATTTCTTTAATCAGGATAAAATTGCAGATTTCTGTATTAGATTTTAAGGTGAGTGAAATTCAGGAATACTGAAAGTGGACAATGAACTCTAGTTCTACTTTTCAGTTCTAACATGTTTTGACAGCCATGCATATATAAGTTTTCAAAATAGTGAAAGTTCTTTATGTCTCTCTCTCTGCTAAGCTTTGGCTTCCAAGTGAGTTAAAGTGGATATTCCTGTATGAGTGTGTACTTGGGAACTAGTTGGCAGTTTTCCTATTTTTTTTTTTACGTTGTGCAATTACAGCCTTTAAACTTTTTAAAATAAAAAGTACCTATTTGGAATTATTTGTGTGTTTGTTTTCACAGGAGATCAGTCATCACTTTGAAGGGATACTAGAGAGGGTCAAGTTGAATATTTCAGGTTGAACTTTTTCCCTGAAAAGCAAAGGGTAGAATAATTAGAATAGTTTGAGTTAAGGAGAAGTTCTGTAAAGTAGCAGCTTTGCTCCATTAAGCAAGAAGAACTGTGAAACAACTGCTAGTGATTAGAGTTATGGGAAGCTATCTTATTGTGATGAGAGAAACAAAGAACATATGGCTAAACTTTTCTTTCCACTAATGCTGACTAGAGGGGGACCCTACTTAGCGTGCTAGTGACCTGTTAAATCACATTTCTAGTGCACAGAGGGGAAGCTCCCAACTGTAATGATCCATGCATGGCAGGCTTTGGAAGCTTAACTTGAAGAGTATTACTTTTACAATATTACTGCATTTAGAGTAGAATGTTTGCAGGGATGGGGCATCCACAGCCTCTCTGGGGGACCCGCTTCAGCACCCTCACTGTAAAAAAATTCTTCCTTCTATCTAGTCTGAATCTACCCTCTTTTAGTTAAAAACCATTAAATGGGACTTGCCTACATAGGCACTGTGCCAATAAATGTACTGGGTATATTTCAGTCAAGGAGCTAGTTTGTCAGTAACTGTTGATGCTTTTGTCAGCAGGGAAAAAGATTCCACATAGCTTCATGAAGCTTGTGCCTACTGAAGGAAACCTTTGTGATGATGGTTGTTTTTGACTAGAGCCTGCTTTGCTTTCCAACCAGTGGGAGGACACATTTAACATATGTATTATTAACAACTGATTCTGTCAATTATAGTTTCACGTTACTATTTTATCCCATTTTGTGCTAATCTGATCGTCTTTCAGGAAGCTTCTTAACAACTACAAGTTTATACTAACTCTTGCATATTTATAGGTAAAAGACATTGTTTCTTTGTGTTATTTCTAAATAACAACTTTTAAACTGTTATTATTTCCCCAACAGCTTAAGAAAAGCACGCACAGAGAGCATTTGCATTTAACCTTCCTATTGATCTGCTCATTGTGATATATTTATGTGGTGTGAAAGTCACATTGGTGACAAGAACTGGTCGAGTCTGCATGTTAATTCACATATAAAAAAGAATCAAATCTCTGGTTGAGGTTAAAAAATAAAAATATGTTGTGACTCTTCTTCACCACCCACTGCCCCATTTAAGTTTGGACAAACTATAAAAATCCAGCTGTGATGAAGTTAATAGCATTTAATTTATGGACAAGCAAGCTTTTGTACTAGAGTGGCAAGTTGGTAAGCAAGTAAATACTAATATTTTGGTAATATTTTGTGATTAAAAAAATAGGAATGATCTACTTTTGCTTCTTAAATACAGAGCCTTTGAAGAAAGACAGAAGGAAGAAGAGGAAAAAGAGCGAAGATATAGAGAACAAGTTTTGCAGCAGAGGAAAATTAAACTTCAGGAGGCAACTGATAAATTCCAGCGTGCTCATCTGTCTTTTTCTCAGCACAAACAAATAGGTTTGTAAATTTAAATTTAACGATTATTCACAATACAAGTGTTTTTCTATTCACAGAATCACAGAATAGTTAGGGTTGGAAGGGACCTCTGGAGGCCATTGGTCCAACCCCCCATGTTTTTCCATTAGTAGAATGTAATTGAAGCAAACAGAACAATCAACTTCACCCAAATTAATTGAATTAATAAAAGCAAAACAACTGACAAGAAGATCAGACCTGATACATGTGACAATTGGGTAGTGGAAATTTAAAAACACAGATTTTTTTTTTTTTTCTAAAAATTGTAATGTGAGATATTGCACTATATTCCAGTCACAGTAAGTGCATGATCTCCTTGCGTTATTGTGGCTTACTGGGTTTCCCCCATGTTTTTAACTGCACTGTGTTTATTGCTTGCAGTACAGTGCTTTCACAGCTGGGTGAGAGGTGTTACAAGGCACTGACAGTTACTAGGATAGTATAGTGATCCCCTCTTTGAACCCTGAACACGAAATATTCAAGAATGTGCATTTTATTTATCATTAAGTAAAAGCAGTCCTAGAATATATTAATATGGTACATAACTTTTTGTCTTAAGTAGTCCACTTTCTAAGCTGTTCTCTCGCTGCTGGGAAGTACTGCTCACTTCAGCTCAGCTCCTGCTTTCTTGGAATCAGTGCAGATTGGCAGGAGTTGGTAACAGAATTTGCCAAGTCTGATTTCCCGTCAACTTTCCAGTGCTCAAATGCTTAAGATATGGTCTATTACTTAGGTATTCTTTAACAGATTTACTCTCCCAACAGCAATTGTGCCAACTGTGAGGTAATGTCTCTGACTTCAAGATCAAATGTCAGATTAAAATAACAAAATAGAACAGTACTGGTTGAGGGCTTCTTCATAGCTCTACTGACAGCCCAGACTGTGTAGCAATAGAATGAATCACAACCTTTCTTTTCTTGGTTTTTCTTTATAACAACTCTGCCTCTGCTACTCTCTTCCCTACTTTTACTCACTTGAAAGAGGCAATACCTTGTGCCTGTCTGGACTCTTTCTTTCCCCACTGGTTCAATTATTAAGTTACAATTTGGCCTCTGTAAAATATCTGCAAGTAATAACTTTGGGTTAGTGCAGGAGTGAAATAACCATGATGTAAAAACAAAGATTTTTTAGTCTCATACTTTTTCAACAGTGCAGTTTAAAAGCAAAGAGCAAAATTGTTGAATACATGTGCAACTGTAAACACTTAAATAGACTGGGATTTTGTTTCAGAGGAACTTGAGGTACTCTAGTGTGTCTAATAATGCTAAGCTACTCTGTTTATTGTAACTGTCTGGATTCAGGCTTCCGAACTTAAGACACCTAACCAAACCACTTATGGTAAAGTACTCCAATTTTAAAAATATTTTTCCCATTGTGTGTTTTTAACTCTGATTCCTCTAGTCCAGACAAAAGCAGCTTTTCAGTTAGAAGAAGCTCTTGAACAAATTAAAGGATCAATTTTAACACCAGGACTGTGCTTGCCAAGCATAAACAAAATCAACTTCAGGTAAGCATTCCTGTTTACTCTGATGATCAAAGAAAGTAAATTGCTTACTGTATTCAATAAACAGCAGACAATTACTCTTTAAGAAACTGTAGGGCATTTCTCTTGTGGCAAAGAAAGCATTTCTGATAACTTTTCCAATGAAACATTATGCAACTTCCTTGAGTTGTTTGTGTCCATTTGGTAAGACAGCAGAGGAGATGACACAAACCTTTTGCCCTCAGTTGAATTCTGGGAGTAGTCAAGACTAACCCAGTCTCCAGTCAGTTGCAGCCTGACTCAGATCGCCACAGTTATCAAGGCATTTGCTGTTCTGTGAAATACAAAGTGTTCTGTCCAGGTGACTTCTTCTCATCCAGATTTTTTTCTTTTTGACATTCAAGGATACTTTAGTTTATATATTCACCCAAGGATCTTCTTTCCAGCTGTCATTCCTTTGTATTTCTCATTCTCTCTATGTATTGAGAGCATCCTGATTACAATTTGATCTGTAATTTCATTTTATATCACATAAAATTTTATTTGCACACTTTTCACTCTACCCAAGTACTCTTTCTAAGATACCTTGTCTTATAACAGAATGTTTCTTCATACATAGTTTATTTAGCTCCTGTATTTCCTACTACTTCCTGATTATCCCTTTCCTAATCTCTCATTTCTTTAACATTTCAGTTCAGGGGGTTATTTTTGTTATTTTTGCTTTTGTTATTACTTTCTGCATTTCGATTACTTTCTGCGTGATATAAATTGTGCAGTTGTTCAGAATAGAGTTAAATTCTGTCTGAAAGCAGTCTCCCTAATTCTGGGTTTCAGCATGTTCTTCATTGTGACATTAATATTCAACTTGTTTACATATCTCTGCTGATTAATACATTTTCAGGTGATAAACTGGTCAATTGAGAAAATATTTCATAACTTTTAGAGCTAAACACTCATGCTATTTGCCAGTCAACATTTATAGGAAGATTGCAGGAGTAAAAACAAAGAAATAAACAAGAAATCTACCTGTTAAATCTAAGTTTAATTTATGACAAAAAAAGGTAGATGTTTCTGAACCCTGTCTCAGGGTTCCTGATCATTTGTCTCATTTCACTCATAGACTTGATTAAGGATAGCAGCTCAATGCTTCTTCCTCTGCCTTTATAATTTCTTTCTTTATTTTTCATTGCATTTGTATCTTAGGACCTGTTCAAACCACTTACTGTTTCTTACAGTGCTGTCACTCCATTTTTATTTGTATAATTTTAAAAATTCACTTCCTTTAATAATGATAGTGTGTTCTTTTCCCAATTTTCATTTTTATAATCTGATTTTCTAAGGAAATTAATTTTATATGTTCATATTCTTTTACAGTTTGTGTTCCCCTAGGAATCAAATTTGAGAGAGCTAAGAATCTCAAAGTTAATTATATTTCTGTAAGTTTGAAATTAGCAATTGCTCAAAGAAAAAAAATTAAAATAAGTGACCCCAGCATGAAAAAGGTTTAAAGGTTGAGTCCACTATGACCTATTTGCAGGCCAGAAGCCAGTGGGCACAGGTAAAACAGAAGAGCATTTTGAGAAGGTTATCCACAGTGAAGGTTCTTCAAAGCTCATCAGTTCTGAGCTGTAAAACTTAAAACATTTCTTATAATCCGTTTAACTAGAAATTTTGGGACAGCTAACAACTAACTCAGATGAAGTAGTAGATACCTTTCTGTATTTCTATTGCTTCTTACAATTCTATAAACACTCAAGCCAAAAATTTTGTCGTCTTTAGAATTTACCCTCCCTCAGAAATAGAATGTATAGAATTCACTCACAGTCCCCTTTTAAAGGAATAAATGAATATTGTATTAAGTGTGCAAGAGAAATACAGCTGCAGACACAACAGAATATCTGTGAGTTTTAAAAGGTTCTAGAATTCATAATGTCTGTGTTTAAAATAAATTAAGCAATAGAGACATATTAACTCCTCTTGGAGAAAGGCAAAAGTCCTGAAACACCTAATAAGTGTATTCTGTGCTTGCAACAGAGCCAGTTTGCTTCTAGTAAGGTTTAGTTATTGAATGCTAAAGCAAAGATTTTGGAGAACTCATTAGCCAACAGACACTGGGATGTTTGTAATTAGGTATGTAAATGGAATGCTGCTCTTTTTACAAGATATATTTCCCTGTTGGTGTTTAAAAATAGTTCTGTTTGATTAAGTTCAGTTTTTGGCTATAACCTTAAATATGACAAATCAAATATGTTCTATGGAAAAGCTGGAATGTAGAAGCTTTTATAAATATAAATGGTCTAAACATTTAGAAATTTTTATAAATCTAAATGGTCTAAGTACTCAAATAAATATAAAGAAAGTTGTATGTGTCCAAAAAAACAACAAACCAGATTTTTGGGGAGCCAGGTGTCTTATCAGTATGGTCCACAATAACAAAAAGGTTTTGGGATAGGAAGAATATCTGCCATTCAAAAAAAACCAGCATGCAGTTTTCTGAGTTCAATAAATAAATATGTGAAGTTGTTTTCCCTTTTTGCTATCGGCCATCTCATCAGAAATAATAAATTCCATTTTAAGCTCTGCCAGATATATATCTCTGCTTAAGTCACTGCAATTAAGCCAACCTTTTTTGGAGTTTTGTATAAAATCTCCTGAAAAATAACAATAATCTTGACGGTATGAAAGTTTACATTTTCTATTGCCCTAAAATTATAAGTGTTGTGATAAATACAAAAAAAAGGTCTTATTAGATTATTTACCTACTTGAAACAGATCCACTAAAAAGAAAAGAGATCATTTTAGATGCAGGAAGAGGCTCATAAGAAAGAAGTTAAGCTGAAGAAATGGATAGAAATGAAGGAAAGAGGTTATTGAGTTTCTGTACATATATTAGACATATGGTAGCCATCTTCAGCTAAGAGCCATACGTGTTTCCTAATATTGCATCTCTCCTGGACAGGCAGAAGGAGGGGATGAGGTCTTTGTGTACATTGTGTGGCTGTTCTGTTCAGCCTTGCTCAGAAGGGTGCCAGCTGTTCATGCAGAGAGCTTTGTGTGACATGAAATAGTCATTTCCTCTTATAGGTTCTTATGCCCATATTTGAAAGAAACCATCTTCTTCATCATCACCTTCACTGAAATGAAGGCTGGGTAAAATGTGTGTGATAGATCACCTTGTCAGGCCAGGTTCCTATTAAAAAAAAAGAAAACACGTGGAAGTGTGATTTTCATATTTAGTTGCATGTAAACTAGAAGTTCAATTTTATTGCAAATTTGGCTTAACACCTTCACCCAACTTAGCAATATTTAAAGGATCATGTTGGTGTTACTAAGGAACTATATGTGGGAAATGCATCTTGGGAATGCTGGAAAGCATATGCATATTGAATGAGCAATAAGTTTATTATTCAAAATCCAGTGGTTGCTGATACAAATTATAATTTCAAATATGGGACCTGATCAGTTTGGTAAATCTGCTTGTACCTCTGCTTTTAGGTAAAGCCATACCCATTTTACAAATAACTGCACTGAAAGTTTATGCTGTCTATTTTCAAGATCTATTGTGCTTCTACCACCATTCATAATCATTTGGACTACAACAAATAAAATCATGGAATCATAGAATCGTTTAGGTTGGAAGAGACCTTTATGATCATCAAGTCTAATCATTAATCCAGCACTGCCAAGTTCATCATTAAATACTTGATCCTAAACCATCCAAGACATAACCCTGGCTTTCTAATCACTTATAAGGGTTATGGCTCTACTAAATATATGTGAAAACGTAAAGCATGGATTTGTTGAGAGATAATTGTATGTGCCACTTAGGATATGGTAGGGGCATTTAAGGCTCTTAAACCATATTGGAGCCAAAAGACAGGAGCAGTGTCCTTCACTAAACTGTACTGCCTAGGCAGTCAAGCATAGCTGGCAACCTGCTAGTAGTTATACTTCCAGAATACCAAAGCTTGATCTACCTACAAGCTGGTGGGGTTTGGCATGTGGGCTATTTTTGCTTTTTTTTTGAGGCCTACCTTTCTTATTGCTTAAAGCTACTTGTTTCTTGATTTTGCCATCCTTGATATCAACCATACTTTGTTCTTGCTTCTTGTGTTCTATTCCTAGAAATCTTACCCAGCCTCGTTCCAGTTCTATCTGCTTTTTTGTTCTTGAACATATCTTGTTACACACTCCCTGCCTTCCTAGTCACTAACTGCATATTTTCCTTGTTATTTAGTTTCACGTGCTCCTTGGCTTCTTTCATTCATGGCTGTCAACCAGTCCCATAGTTCTTGCTAGTTCTCGTCCTGTAAAAACCTGTGGCTTCCTCTGTCTTAATCTGGGCTCACCCTGGTCATGGTACCCAGCTACATTAACTACTCTAAAGATTTTCTTTTCAGGCAGCAAATGCAAATTCTTTGACATACCACAATACTGACATTACACATCATCAGCAGATTTGGGCTCTCTGGACACTACAAAGCCTTCTTGCACTTTGAAGTAAGGGGATACCTGACAGCATCTATATAGTTATGCTCAACATAAGACAACTTTATGGGAAAATAAAACCCATTTTTCTTGGTTTTTTTTTTTTTTTAATCCAACTCTTGTGTTCCATTTCTGTAAATTACCAAACTGTTGGCTGACATTTTCCATATTAATGCAGCCTGAGGCAGTCACCCAACAACCCAATCAGAAAAGTCTATTTATAAATAACAGAAGAGACATTTTTAGATGGAAAGAATTGAGCACTTTTAAATAGTACTAACAGCACCACGTGTAGTTATATGTAGTATGGCTGTCCTTCATTTGTCAGGCTTTTATTGATGGTGCATACTTTTGGTAGGGGACATACTTAAAAGTGATGCATAGAAATAAGTTGATGCATAGAAATAAGACAAAGTAATAAGTTGCTTGTTTGCATCAAGAACCACAGATGACACTTCATCCTCATCAGCATCTAGAAGTGATTCTTTCCATCAGAAGCAGAATTCAGCAATGTTTGGCTGTGATAAAACAATACAAGAGAGCAGTAGAATAGCCATGGATAGTCACCAACTTTTCTTCCAGAAAAATCTGAAAGAAATGCAACAGCTCCTTGAAAAACAGCATCTTAACAACTTGGAGGTATGATATTTTCATGTGATTCATTACAAATTGCTTTTTAAGTGTGACAGAAAGTTTCTTGAATGTGATCAAAATGAAAGGTTTGTTAAGCAGTCTTTATGAAGTAGACAGCACGGGAGGGTACTCTGTACTATGCCTTATCAATAGATTATTTTTAGTAAAATTATACATATTTTGCAGTAAGAAGTCAGAGATCTTTAAAAATATTAGTAAGAATATTTTCAAAAATTCATCCAAGATATCTGTTTTGCTGTCCTTTTTTCCTGTTAATGTAAGATTTCTATGTTAGACATCTTGTCTCTGAAGTTGGTAGACATTAGTCAATCACAGGAGTCGCGTGCTACCTCTTAACTTAAATTGGTGTTTTTCAGTGCACACATAAGTTTCTGCTGTGCTGATTGCTACAGCTCAACACAAACTGCTATAGCAGTATAATGATGGTAGGTCAAATATTGGGGGATTTTTTTGTTTGGTTGTTTTTTCCCAGTGTGTGGTGATATGTTAGAGGTTGACTTCAAGGCTCTTGAACCCTTTTTTGCCATCTTTGCAATAGCTGCAGGTGTTTCAGCAACAAGGTTTTTCTGCCTAAACTAATTTTTGGACTTCAAATCTAATTCAAAAATCACCTTAGAAACAGTGAAAATCAAGAACTAAGCTCCAAAGTGATTTCTTATTAGTGCATCTTTAAGTGTGATTTTATGTCTCAGTGTTATCTTTGATTTTGGAAATACTGTCTCCAACATTACATTTTCTGGAAAAAAAGAGGGTATACTTTGGGTGTCATTCTTAGATTTCTATAATATCTACTGGTATCCAGAGGTGTGGTATCTGAAATGACCTGGACACTGTGAAGCACTGTCCCTCTATTTTGGTGATGGCTAGAGGTGTGGGATCATGGAGCAAGGGCTTTTCCTTTTAATACAAGTGTACGGATAACTTTTGAAAGACTTTAGAGAGTTCAGATATTATCTGATATTGTTGTTTCTAGGAACATTCATCTCTGTCTTTGTATCTACTTTGCTTTGATGATTATTTTTTAAAATCTTGAGCAGCTGATGGCTAACACAGAAAATCTCACTCAACTGGACTGAGTTTCAAAAAGGTTGAGAGGACAGAAAGTATAGTTTGTACTGGCAGTGAATAGGGTTTTTTCTTATTTCTAACATAAAAGAAGGAAGAGAAAATGAAAATTTATAGAAAAGCGCTGATAAAACTGAATTCTAGATAAACACTTTACAAAAAAATACAGAAAGGTCTAAGCTTTTTTTTTTTAAATAGTAATATCACATTTTTGTTTCATTGGTATAGTGTTTGCAAATCTCTCCCTAAATGATGATTCTGAATTCGGCAGTAGCTGCATTAGAACATCTTAGAATTAGAAAACAAAACACATTCTCTTTGAGGAAAGTATATAAAAAGATTCTTCTTCATGTATTTTAAGACTTCTACATTAGAGTTTATTTTATCACACACAGTTATCACTTCCTAATTGAATTCTGTGGAAAAACTGCCATGAGTCATGCATAATTTTTTGCTTACAGTTTTTTCTAAATGTTATCATCAACTTTGGACAGCACATATCATATAGGAATTTGTGTTTGCAAATTAATCTATTTTTAAAAACAGCTTGGTCCTGTAAAAGGTTTCGCTTTTTTTTTCAGAAAGTATTTTTCTGCTACCACTAGGGGTTGCTCAGTTTCTTTCCTCTGATAAATAGTTTCAAAATGTAAATATTTATACTTCAGACATTTGGACTTCCTTGAAATTGCATGCTTTGGACTCTGGAAAAATAGTCAAGAAAGCTATTGCCCTTGTTCTAAGGCCTGAGTTTTGGAAATTTAATACTTGAAGTGTGCTTGTGACTGGTGTGCATGTGCATTGTGACTTCCTGTTTTGTGAAATAGTATTTATAATACTCCTACTAATAGAATTTATAACTTATAAATATTTACAATACTCCTACTGAAATGAATATACTTCAGTAGTCTTGCTACTACCTGTTGTCCAAAGTCATTTCTGAAATTAAATTATTTCACTGTGCACATGCTTTGCAATCTAGCCATCCATTTAGATCCTTACGTCTCTTTGTTTCTGTTTTTACAGGCCCAACAGGATTATAAAGATTCCTAAAATTCTTTACTTTCCTACAGGGCAATAAAGTTCTGTGTGAACCTTTACCAGTAGATTTGCTGTGTTCCCTGCTTTACATCCCTAAATATTTGTATAGATTCATCAGTAAGCCAAGGGTTTTAGTGACCCTTCTGCCATTTTCCAAAATTATTTTGTGTAAAGTATTGAGAGCAGTAGATTTTTTGTGCAATAATTACATCCAAGCCAGTGCATCAAATTATTGTTTTATGTTCATGAGTATTTTCCATTTAATATTGTCAACTTCATTCACAAAAAAAGGATTTGTTGCACAGTCCTTTCCTGGTTTTATTGCATGCATGAATAAAATCTTTAAGGTAGAGCTGGTAGCATGGTTTTTAGATAAAGCTGTATTCAGCTTTTCATCAAAAGACATTAGTCCCAAGGTGCTCCCATTTCTGGTACCTGCCTTGGACTGAATAATTTAGAAAATTTCCACTAAAATGGCTCAGTTGCGACAAGGACTAATATTGTCCAGGTATCTTTTGTCTTTTTCTTTTTGTCATCTCTTTAATTTCATGGCCGTGCAACATTATTTTGGTCAGTACAACATTTCTAGGCTCTACCAGAAAAATACATTATGCCTGAATTAAACTGATTGGCATAACATTTTATCTCTCTCATTTCACTTTTAAACAAAATACTTGGAAGTAAGAGCTAATTCACAGACAAAATTGGTATAGATTATCACATGGAGATTGTATTTTCCTCTTCCCTCCTTTACATGATCATAATTAGGTTACTCAAGTGGTATCTGTGAAATCCATATTTAAATCCCTTTGTGATTGATTTGAAGCAGGATTTTTACCTTGGCTCTCCTTCTTTTTCCAAGCATATTGTGCAGCCATTGAAGTACTCAGTACCAGTCTTTCCGTGGATACCATTCCCCTTGGAAGAAAAGACTTCAGTATTTATTGAAATAGGAATGAAACACAGGTGTAATTTTTCAGAAATTGCAACCCAAACCATGAGCTCAGCAGGTTATTCTTATATTATCTCTCATACAATAAAAATGTGTATCTTACTGTACTGTGTGTGTTTATATATGTTACATTTAAAATCACATAACTCTCTGAGAAATAATGAAGAATATTTTCTAAGTGATGTTCCACTGAATGGAAGCAGCAGATTGCCCAAAAACGAAGGTATGGACATTGCCTTCCTTGCATGTAAGACCTGTAAGACTGTTAGCTGTTTGTGTTACTATGCTTTTGAATTTGGACAGTGTCTGAAATGGAGATGTTTCAGGTAATTGATGGAAAAACTGTAGTATGACTGGAATGAGTTAAAGGTTCCTTCTGCAAGGGGTGTTGTGTCAGTCTAATTCTTCAGAGCCATAGGCAAGGATTTTATGGAAAAAAGGAGTGCCGTGTACAGAGCCTCTCCTGAGTATCAAGAACTTGTAGAATGCTCAGGGCTAGTTAGTGGGGAAACAGATGCTGAAGGAGAGGATTAGGGTAAAATGGCATTGAAGCAGAAGTCAGACTTGATTTTGTAGAGGCCATTCAACAACTTGAAATAGGTTTCTATGGTCACCTTAAATCTAGAAATGTTGGCCATTTTTTACTTATAAATGTGAGTGTTAACATTTTTATGTTGATCGTTTAAATTATATGACAGACTTGAGTGATTTCCTTACTCATTTTCCTCTTGGCGAGAGCAGAGGGGTTCAGTTTTCATTGGCGTTCAACCAATATTGCGACATACGGCTATCTTCCACATTAGTTCAGTAATTCAAAATTCACATGTGCTATAAAGACAAATTGAAATTTATCTCCAGACTAAATTATTTTATCCAAATACTCCCAACTTGTTTTGATTGTGTATTCCTCAAGACAAGGTTTTGAGATTTTGGTGGGGGGGGTTGCATCAAAGAGTAGCTTATTCCAAGTCTGTGCTGTATAAAATCACATGACAGTTTTCATATCTGACAATCTGGAGTTCATTCAAGAGTATCTTTCCTCAGTTCAAAGTCCTGCTTGAACAGGTGATGATGTAGGATTGAAGCTGAAACAGCTTTTCAGTACAAAAGAGTTTGTTTCAGAGGTAGACTAATACATGAAAAAGAATTTGCTTGTGGATAAGTAATGATTGCTATACATGTAACATAGCACACAAACCACAGGAACAAGGAAATTCAGACTGTTCTCTAATATATACCTGCTCGTCCTTTACAGGCATATAGTTTTTTTCATAAAAATTGCCATACATATTAGCATCACTCCAGTTTTGGATTTACTTTCATCTATATGTATTCATATATATGTATCTATGACGTATTTATATATAGCTATGCACTAAAATACGTTTACCATATTTCATGACTGGTTTTGGAGTGATTTTTTTTACTGCAATGGAGTAAGATATTAATAAATTAGCTGAAAGAAGGGAACAGAGTAAAAAATAGCAGTATCTGATCTTTAGTGTAGTGCAGTTGCAGTAATAATTAGATGTTTGCTTGCACGAAGGGAGTGGAAGTTAAAATGTTTCTGCATATGAGTCTGCCAGGATGCTGTGTTATGCTAACGTAGTAATAGCAGTGATAGTATGTACTAGTGTCTCAAGGGGATGTTGGAAAATCTATTGATTTCTCATGAAGATTAAAGTAATAATCTCCAAAGTTACACCCATTTGACCATGGCAGAGCTGTGTTTTAGGTTTTTTTAAAAAGATAAGTCTTCTGTGAATTGCAAAGCAAAACAGAATGTAGCTACTTTTTCATTCCATTATTCTGCTTCTATCCTAGGTGTCTAATGGTGGCCTGGGTACACAGAAGCCTAACCAAATTATTTCTCTTTTTTTTAATATTAATTATTATAAACCTGCAGCTGCACTTTTGTGGTATTTAGTAGCCTGAGCTTTTCTGTGCAGTTTATACCCAATACTTGCATATCTCCATAAGGAAGTATAGCTTACCAAGTGGAAAATAAAGCATCAAAGCAAACACCCAAAATTCAGAGGACAAGAATAAGCAGATAGTAACTGGGACCTCTTTCAGAAGACTGAAAGTTCTTGTAACAAAGAATTACACTATTTCAAACAGTGGCAAGAGATAAAAGAAATCGATGTTTAAATTCAGTAGGCTGTTTAGGGGAAGGTAGATGCTGAAACCTTCACAAGTTATTATAAATCAAATCTGTAAAGCTCTTAGGAAGAATGTATGTCTTGAAACGTATCTGATTGAAAGAAATTGAATTTGTAAAACAGGTAACGTATAAGTCACTAAATTTTTTTCAAGTAAGTGATTATATTAATGAAGCATTCAGTGAATGTTAACAATTATATGAAAGTGCCTTATTAGATAAATTTGTTTCTAGAGAGGTATCAATATAAATATTAGAAAATGCTCATAGACATATGGTTTAGCCTTTACGTTGCCCTGTATGGAGTCAGGCTTTGGACTCAGTGATCCTTATGAGTCCCTT
This sequence comes from Atrichornis clamosus, assembly GCA_013400975.1. Lineage (NCBI taxonomy): Eukaryota > Metazoa > Chordata > Aves > Passeriformes > Menuridae > Atrichornis > Atrichornis clamosus. The sequence continues at coordinate 29,383 of WBMZ01006412.1, read as the reverse complement.
TCAACTCGGCATGTTCTATGTTTCTAAAAGTATTTCTGTATTTGACCTTTAGGATTTCCCTATATAAATCCACCCTCTGCCCTGGCTGCTGCTGTGCAGTGCACAAGAGTGGGAATATTTTAGAAACTCTTCCATCTTTACAATGTATTTATATTACTAAAAGAAAAAATAATGCATTTTCATAGACTACAAAAAAGTATACTATTTTTTTAGAAAATAAAGGGCTCTGGTAGGGTAGTCCCTCAGCTGAACTAGAAATTATTTAAAAAATTATATTCACACACTGTAGGATTCTTTCAAGAAATGTGTACTGGTCAAATAGTATTAATCTATTCTTTTTTACTGATGCTATGGCTCCAGTTCATTCAAATCTGTTAACTGTAATCATTTAAATGATTATTAGTTAAACAGTGAAGAACTTCTAGAATTAATATTTCATATCCATGCCCAGTTTTTCTCCATGACGATTTGCCTTATGATGGTTTTCAATTACGCAGTAGCATGCTGTCTTTACAAATGACAAATTTGTGGGGTAGACGGCGCCTGCTCAAAATGAATTTATTAATGGGTTAGAAGCAAAAAAAGGGACTAATGCATTATGGAGCACAATGCCTCAACATTTAATAATGTAGCAGTTTTAATAGTATTTAAACCTAGCATTATGAGTTCCACTCCTGGAGCTGAATGATCAGGTTAATCTGTAAGAGTTAGACACCTGGGACAGAGTACCTGAGAAAAAGCACTCTGAGTACGGAGATGCTAAAGCAACAGAGAGACAAGCTTAGCTGAAAATCTGTTCCTACACAATTACGTATGTTTACTGCAGGACTTATTAAAACTGAAAGAATGAAACGCTGGTATTCAGTGTTCAGATCACGTTTCTTTTCAAATACTCTGATAATGTGGCTTACTGAATTGCCCGAGTGCCTATGAAATTAGAAACATGAGGTTTTTTTATCCAGAGAAGTTTGAACATGCGTTTCTAGCATCCTGTGATGATTTTCCAAACAGGCAAATCAAGTCCTTTTAAATACTCTTAGAATCATAGGCAACTAGTTTCTGTGTCCTTATCTTTGGGGGGAGATCAGGAGCTAGACTAGGAAAGACAGGGGTGTTCATAGTAAGCTTTTCTCTGGTTGTCCTATACCTTCATAGCTTCTTTAGTGGGTTTGGCACAATGGAATGGATCTCTTGTGTAATGTAAGCACCAAAATCCTTTCTCAGTGATTTTCTTTTTTGAGTCTGCCCAGATCTGAGAAACCAGTATTGGGTAGTGCTGTGTACATATGTTTTTCACACTCATATGGAAATGAGATTCTTAATTTTGTTATGGACTTTGCCATTCCATAGTTGGTAAATTTGAAACAAGTGAAGTTGTTCAGGTACCTCACTGGCATTGAGAGTTAGTTTTGCATCTGTATGTCCACTGGTGTCTTTTACTTCACAATCAATGTGAAGTGTAACATCATATATATACACTCATATAACAAGCAAAGAATTTCTGTAAAGAAAACGGTTAAAATTATTAAAAATAGCAAGTAGTGTGAGAGGTGAGAGGCCTCGGTTTTCAGAGTAGGTAGCATTTTTTCAGCATTTATCTTGAGAAGAGTGTTCCCATTCACCTCTTGGAATTATGGACAGTCAGCACTTTCGCAGAAAATGTCAAATACACGTGTAGCAACTCTTTAGTGTAATAGCCTTCTGAGAAAGCCCTTTGGCAGAAAATTCACTTGTCAGGTTCACTTAAAATTTTACTTGTTGCAGTTTTTTTCTTTCATTGGCCTTATTAAATATTTTTTAGGCTCATGTCTTTTCTTTGTTTTAGAGCTTTACTAAAATGAAATTGCTTGATACAGCTGTTGTAAGTCTTAAGACATACAAGTGACCTCTTTAACTCCTTGGAAGTATGCCTTTCCTGGGGATGTGGATATATGTGGACAGAGGGGTGTTAGATTTCATGCATTATAGCATAAAACAATGCAGGCTATGGGCAATAAAATAAATTATATAACAGGAGAAATGTAAATCCAGTAAATAACAACATAGTACTCAATGAACACTGTGTTTCCTTATTATCCTATATTATTCTCACAGATTAAAACAAATTAAGTCATTGGCATTTCCAGGTTTATTTCTCTGCACTTATTGATCACTAGAAAAAGGTAATTGTTGAATGCTTTTTTATTTCTGCAGAACTAGTTCTAGTTATACATTTTTACAAGGAAACATGACATTCATTCATATTACATAGTAGGCTAAAATGGGAAATAAATTGTGTAAATATTTTAATGAGAATGTTAAGGATGTTTCATGTGTGAAAGGATAAAATTGTATAATGCAACAGAATAAATGTAAATGAACTAAATTTGCATGAACTAAGTAAAAGTGAGTATGTGTTTAAATGAGAACTCCTCCTTTATTCTTTGGTTCCTAACATTTCTGGAAGTTACCTCAACCAAGAATTTGTTTTCCATCGGGTTTTGTTTTACAAGAAGAGTAATTATACATATAATGTAGGATCAAATCTATTTTCAACTTCTGGAGCACAACTGGATAGAATCTTTTTTAATCTTAATTTTTAAAAGTTGCAAATTTTCTTGCACCCTCCAGATTTACCAGATTAAGCTAACCTGCTATCAGAAGAAGTTTTTTTAAAATCAATCCTTACAAAATTTTTCTTCTAACTTTGTCATTTTAGAAATACATGTTTTACTATACAGGTGCAGTTTCCAAATTAGTCAAGAAGTAAGCCTGACACCTATAATTTATTTTTACTAGTTTTTTTCTTTCTGAAAATTTCAAAGTTAGTTCTTAAATTTGGCCTGATACAGAAAACTCTGAGTATACGCCTTTTCCTTGTCTGGTGAAGTTCAAGCAGAGGTTAACAATGTAATTTAGCCAAACATAAAATTTAATAAATAACTAACAAAGTGTTATATATCTTTTCTATTAGAAAGACACGGTTTGTACAGCTTTAATTTGAAAATGTTCCCTAAAGGGGACTTTCCCTACACTTGCTTCTTTGATCTTCTATTTAGTTTCTTTGTCTCAGATCATAACTGTAATGGAAGACTGCACCAACCTCTAAACATTCAGTGCAAGATAAGATTTAATTCAATCAAGTCTTTCAGGACTTACTAAGCTTTCTATTCTGCAATTTAATAAATTTGTACAGCTATAAGATATGCAATATTAAGGTATAACAATTTTATTAGAATAAAAAATGTTTACTACAAAAATATGGTATCATTCACTAAAGAATTCTATGTTTCTTTGGTGAATTTTCAAAATGTTAATTCCATGTCATTGCCAGGGGATATATAATCACTTACCTAGGTTAACAGATTTTGCTATTTGAAACATTTTCCATTTAAAGCCACTAATGAAAAAAAAATCTTCATTGCATAAGTTTGCATATCTAATTCAGCTTCTCTTAGTTTTTCACACCAATTTTGTTCAACATAAAGTTTTAAATTACTTTGCTGCTGAGCTGCGTGAAAGTGAACTTCCAGGAAAGAGTGTATGTGATTGTGAAAATAGTTGACATGCTTGTTTTCCTTTATGTTTATGTGTATTTTGAAGTCTTGTACTTTAAAAAGTACGTATTTTCATCCATGTCAGCATCTCAATGCTTGGATAGAGGAGTAATAGTGAAGAAAATGCTTGTATAGTACATACACAGAGTTGTCCCACTGGTGTTTCAGATGGTGCTAGTTGCTGTTATTCATCATTCCATTAAAATTTAATTAAAAGGTTGGGAAAGTAGATGAGAATCCCTTAGCACTGGGGCTCAATCTGTCCTAGATAGATAGAAGAGAAGAGATTTCTTCTTTCTGAAAGACGTGAAGAAGGAGTTTCACTGGGGGGCATTGTTAATCACTGTGGTTATGATAACCAAGAGATTTTTCTGTGTTTGCCGTGACAAGGCTTAACTCCCCATTACTTGTGGCACCTTGTGTGACAAGAAACATATTCGGTCTATTATTATGGAAAAGTTGCAGTTTGGGGTAGATCTACTGTCTAAACTGCATTTTCATGGATTTTCTTTCAATTTGTAAACTCACTTGTGCCCTTACAGAGTATGAAAACCACCCTCTGTCATAGGAAAATTCCGAAATGTAATGTTGTTTAGATAAACCTAGTTCCTTTCTTGATACTGCAGAATTTATATATAATTTAGGATTAAATTTGTTGAACTATGCTGCTCTTGCCTCTGAATTTCTTCCCAAACTACATCATTTTCTTTTGCAATTTAACACAGGTAAATTTTTACTTCATGGAAACACTCATGGTGATATGATCCCAAGACATAAAAACAGCAGGCTCAATATTGATTGTACTTTATAACTCTAAGTTCTCATTAACGAAAAATGATTATTAGCAAAGTCGCATTTCTGACAAATCTGAAAGTTTGGGTTTATGCTTGTATTTCAGAATTTTCATCAAGAAGTCAAAGACACAGATGATTCGGAAAGCCTGACAAGCCTTGACAGTCTTGAGGCTGGAGAACAAAATGAAAATTGCACAACACCGAGTGAATCATCTTTGACTCCACAGTGTGACTGTGCCCTGTATGATCCAGAAAAATTCCAGACTAGGAATAATGGTTTACTTCACACAGATGAAAGTACTTCTAAAAACGCGCATCTAAATAATTGTCTGAGAAATGTAGATTTGCAGCACTACCACAACATACCTATTCATGATCTTTTAGCTAAACATAATGTTCTAACTTCTGCTGAACATGTAAACACTTCAGAAGAGGAATCATCTGCTTCTCACAGATCTGGAAAAAAACTTGCAGAGTTCTCTACCTCTGGTAAGCAAAAGAGCTCTGTAAGTAATGCATTTAGTTTTCTGCAAATTTCTGACAGAAGCAAGCCATCTTCTGGAACAGCTAACATATTAGCCACTGGGCATCCTGTTTGCAATCCTAGCCAAGCCTGGGACAGCCCTGATTCTATTCCAGGAGAAAGACTTCAGGATCTGACGCAAGATCAGAGTTTTAAAATGACCACACAGGAGAGAACTATATCTGTGCAAGTATCCAGTCAACCTATTGCAACATCTGTAATCTTATTTCCTAATCAGGGATGTTCCACTGGCATTCCCAGAACAGCTGATGCATTACCAAAGGACAAAAACATCAGTACAGGCTTTTTAAAAAATACTTCAGGAAAAATGACTGCAACAAAAGATGAAAATATTAAATGTATGAATGATATTATTCCAGAAACATCTTTATTTCAGGACATACCAAATGCCTCAGTTCTGTTGGAAGTTAAGCAACAGAATAATAAAGAGGAAGGAAAGGGAAATATAATTGAAACTTTATCACTGTTGTCTGATGCACAGTTCCATTCTGACACTCCTGCACAGGACAAACTCCTAAAAAATAATATTCTTGAAAGAAAAACAGCAAAGTTATTCAGAAGCATATTAAAGAAGAATTCTAAATATGAACCCAATCATTTCAAAGCTGTGGGTATGTACCATGGGGTCAGTTTTGGAGCTCGACCCATGTCATCTATCAAAGACAGTTTAGAACTGACAAAAATAAAAAAGAAAAGTGCAGAAAATGAAAAATACAATAGGAAGCTAAGATGGTGTGATCAAATTGACCAGATAATAATAGAAAATAATGAAAAATGCTATGAAAAAATCATCAATGAAATATCTTCTTCACAGCTGCAATATGTTCCAACTGCAAATAATGCTCCTAAGAACAATTTAAATATTCTTGCTCGCCCTTCCAACCCCATGTTCATAAAAAATCATCACGAAAATTCTCATATATCAAAACCAGATGTTAATACTGAAAAATCAAATAAAGAATGCACGTCTCCAAATATGTTTATGTCTGCTGGATCTTTTTCTGCTAAAAAAGCTTGGATGGTACCAAAAGATGAAGCAAGTAAACCCCTGGTATGTAGCATTAATTCTAAAATTAATGAAGGTAGTCAACTCAAAAATAAGGCAAAAATAACTAGGAGAGCAACTTCTGTAAGAGCCCAGTCAAGCTTTATATGCAAGAAGAGAAGAGGCACTATGATCCATCTGCAGTCAGCTGCTGAAGCCAGCAAAACTGTAAAAGCTCCAGGGAAATTGCTTGCACCTCACCCACCTTTCACACCTCTGCTGGGAAGCAGAAGTGTTGAAAACACAGCCAGCCCTGGGTGTCAGTCACTGCCGCCTCCAAGCCTGCAAGCTACCACTACTAGCAGGAATGATTTAAATGACAGGCATGTTGTGCTAGCAAATCGGGTTTTAAATAGAAACGGTGCCGAAAACAGTGAGAATACTGCTTGTTGTGCTGGCTTGGCCACTGCGATATCTACCCCTGACTGCAGCACGGCCAAATGTGAACCTTGGGCAAAAAATACTTGTTCTGTAAATAGTGTTCAGGCAAGCGCCTGTCAAGATCATTCAGTAACCTGCACTGAGAGAAGACCTATTAACGCAGAAAATGGATTACATCTCCATCATATCCCAGCAGCTGGAAAAACAAGCACCTTCTGGCATGGAGGGTATTCTGCCCGAGCTCCAAAAGACTCTGTTACTGGTAAGAGTCATGTTTCTGGGTCACGGGTGGGGGGATGTTCCGACAACAGTCTTTTTCAAATACATCACAAATTTGTTTTCAGTTAAAACATCCAACCTTTCATCCATTCACACAACACAGCCAGTTTTAACAAGCTTTAACCATTTGTCATTGTTATTTCTATTCTAGTGGTGCCCAGAGGCCTCTCAAATCAATCCCCATTTCTAATAGCTGTCTACAATATTAAAAGAAAAGGAAGTATTTTCTCTGAGATTATATTAATGACTAATGAGCAGATGTGACAGGTGGTCTAAATAATGATATAGGAAGAAGGGACTAAGTTTATACAAGCAAGTTTTACAAGTTAACTGAGAGTCATAGCTTGTCCAACAGTCACTGTCACAGGTGAGTGAAAGAAGTGTAGTTCTACTGTGTTTTTAAAATGTTAGCACCGTAAATGCCTAAAATTATTAAGACTAGTCTCAGCGATGCATTTGAAAGCTGAAAAGACATTAAAGGTAAGTTAAAATTAATGAGCTTCTTCCAGGCAAACTTTGCTCTGCTGCAAAGTATTTCTGATTTATAAAGAATTTTAAGGAATTTGAGGAACAATACTGCATTTTATTAAACATTACCCTTGGGAACAACATGAGGCAGAGATTGGTTGGTAAGATAGAGGAAAGATGCTTAAGAAATTTTTAGGAGAATAAATTTTAATCTGTTTTTCATATTTCAAATTAGATTTCATGCTTTTTGATTTGCCTTATTTCTCCTGAGCAGCCTAGCTGTATTCTGTGCCTTGGGCATTGATGACATCCTTGTGCTTGTAATTTCTATGTAGTATGCTGGTTTGCTTCCTACTGAGGGCTGTAGTTGGAGCTTCTGAAACTGTAGTCCCTACTTCAGGAACAAGCAGTACTCCAAACTGCTTCACATACTGGAATCAGCCCAAGAATTGGCCATGCAACTCAGAGATACTTTCTAGCAAAATAATTATTACCCATAACTTTAAACCCCCACATTTCTAGTGTTATGTACAGTAATACATAGTTTTAACTATGGAATGATTCAGAACAACTCTATTGTGTAAGAGCAGAGGCAGGCAAGTGAATATTCTTGGCCTAAAGCAGGGGTGGGAAAAGAAAAATGTTATCTGCTTGTCTATTCCAGTTCAAAGTCAAACAGATGAGTTTAAGATCTGTGTGACTTAACCTAGTTGATTTTACACGGGAAATGAATGAAGACTTGCATTACCACGCCTCGCCTCCAGCAGAGATTCTTGCCTCTTGCTGTGTTAATCTCCACATCAGATCAATGAATCAGGAAGTGTACTGGGTCAAAGTTGTGCACTACTCTCACTGTCTTCACTGCAACTTTAAATGCTACATCCCCAGCGTCACATACCTCCAGCTATTTTAGAGAAGAGCTGAGTAACCACCTTTTAAAATTTTTGTGGGTTGCCCTCTCTCAGTATCTGCTTAGATTTTGTGTTTTGAAAGTCTTCTTTGTTTTAAATACTGTGGATAACTTTTAATGATTTGCTGTTATTTGTTCAATTGCCTGCAAATGCAAATAGGCACCATAGCCTTTGTCCTGAAGTGCTTGCTGTGAGACTGAATACTCTCGAGTTACTCTCGAGTAAAATATCTGCAGAGTTCCATGAGGTCTGTGAAAACACTGTAGAAAATGTGATGTGATGCAATGCATTGCATACAGAAAGTATAAGTGAGAACAAGATGAAGAAATAAAATTGTTGTCCACAAGGATCTCAATTTAGTTTGGCTTCCAGACTTCAAGTTGTGTATCTTCTGTCTGACACATACTGTAGCTGGATATTAGAATTTTTAAGACCTTTCTTGTTCAGTCATTAAAAGGCTTTAAAAATGTGTTTAACCTTTAGCCTGTGACAAATATGGGGCTAATTAACGTGCTTATAGTTAAACATAGAAAGACTGCTCAGTATCTCATTCCCTTAAAGATACTATTGGTTATTATAATTTTGTCTTATATGTCTCAAAGGAATCTTTTCCTTGGCATCAAATCTAGTATGTCTTGCAAACTAATTAAATTAAATCTTGGTGCATACACATAAAGCAACTTTGAATTTTTTTTTAAGAAAAACATTATGTGATTATTAATATAACAAGGAGGGGGGTTTGTTTGGTTTTTTTTTAATTTTGTCTTGTATTCAATATAACATGATCACAGGTTTTTTAAAATTATTTGTTTTCTTTTTCTATGAATGGTAAAAAATCTGCTTTGTTTAATGTCACTGCAATAACTGCAGAAGAAATAAAATTGTCAGAAATAAAAAGAAATAACATTTACTGTCAGAATCAGTAAAACATCTCTTGGTCAAATCATGAACTATGCGCTAAACTGCAGATGTAAATATTTATTATGTAAATATTTACAAATGTAATTTGTCTTTCACATTTTAAATCAAGTAACTTCATTTACAAACCTAGTAACTGTGTTTACAAATAAGAATATAATATCTCTTTGGTATGTAGATTCCTGAGTTGCACATAAAAATGCTAGTTTTCATCTCCAGTGTGTATGTCTGAAAGTTTAATTAAGAATATAATTTTAATTTTGAAACTTGATGCTTTGATTTTGAAAATGTGTTGCTACACCAGACAAAACAGATAAATTTGAAGTACAGTGTCTAGATTAGACCTCTCTGGCTGAGAAAAAATGCTATCCAGCAGTACTGCCATTAAAATTATCACAGAGATGTATGGATTAGTAGGATTAACTACAAAATCCCAAGCTATAGATATAAGGTTTAAAACCATGACTTTCAAACCTCACAACACCTGTGAGACCACACCTGGAATACTGTGTTCAGTTCTGGGCTCCTCAGTATGAGAGATGGACATGCTGGAGAGAGTCTAGCAAAGAGCCATGAACATGGTAAAGGGACTGGAGCATCTTTCCTGTGAGGAAAGGCTGAGAGAGCTTGGAGTGTTCAGCCTGGAGAAGGCCATGGGGACTCTTACCAATGTCTATAACTGCCTGGAAGGAAGCTGCAAAGAGGATGGAGCCAGACTCTCTTCGGTGGTGCCCACTGAAAGTACCTGAGGCAATGGGCACAAACTGAAACACAGGGGTTTCCCTCTGAACATCAGGAAACTTTTTTTTTACTGAGAGTGACTGAGCACTGACACAAACTGCACAGAGACTTTTTTGAGTCTCCATCCCTGGAGATACTCAAAAGCTGTCTGAACATGGTTCTAGGCAACAAGCTCTATGTAGCCTTGCTTGAGTGGGGGCACTGGACCAGATGACTTCAGAAGTTCCTTTCCCACCTCTACCGTTCCATAATCCTGTGAATCAAATAAACTGTGTGAACTGCTACATGTTTCCTGCACACTGCAATGTAATCTTAAAGAAACTTGAATCCATTAAGATATAAGATACAGCAATTTATCAGGAGTTACTTACTGTGTTGGACATTTAGACTTTAGGATTATTCTCTAAATACAGTTTATTTTCTAAAACATTACTTATTTGATATCTTTTATATCACAGCTCACCTTTCATTCTCCTTTTTACTTGGTAAGACCACCTTGTATCTTTCTACAGACCATTTTTAGCATCTGAGTTTCAAAGTGGGGCTTCACTCAACCTGCTTATGGCTACATAATATCCACATTTGCATCTCATAGTCCAACGCTAACGTGAAATTAAATGTGCCTTAGAAGTACCTGCTTCTCTCTTTCCATTGTAAGAAAATATATTTAAGGAGATCAGATGTAAACATCTAAATGTGGACAGAGAAATTTACTCACCATTATTAGTTTTGCTACTCTTACCTTTATCATGTTTACACATTTTTGGTTTACTTTTGTCTGTGTGTCATTTAAGGTGCTGTTCCTGTTACAAGACAAAATCAGGTTTTTGACTACTATGAAAATAAACACCAAGCTTTTTCAGAACACAGAAGACAAAGTATTGTCTCTAAAAGATGGAAGTCTACTCATCATGCACAGGTTAATATAAAATACTATAAAAATAAAAAGCTTATTTATCTTCAAAATGGAAAGAGTTTCAGGAATATCAAAGATTTGTTCATTGTCACACTATTTTGAATCAATGTACTTATTCAGCTTGCTGTCATTGCTAATGAAAAGAATAAAACTAACTAGAATACATCACTATGTTAGTATAAACTAATATTTTTGCACTTGAAAACATTTGGTAACAGGAAATCATAAACAAGTCATGTTCAGAAGGTAGTATAGTTGCCTACAATTGTACTTAAAATATTCTTACAATATCTTTGATAGAATTCCTTATGTACTGTCCAGCTGAGTCCTGTTCAATCTGCATCTGATCCAGTAGCACAAAAGATGAAAAGCATCTATAAATCTGAAGAAGGTATAGTAGCACAATTCACTTCAGTTCTTTGTTGTACATAAAGTAGAATGACAGAATATATCCACGGTGTAGCACAACTTGTGTCTTTTGGCATCAGTAATTCTAAGTAAGAAAGGATAGTTCTCTAGACCTATTTTTTTTCCTGTAAACATAAGACATAGCATCATATATTATGATTTCAATGGTTTTATAAATGCATTACAACGTTTATTCAATTTTCATTCCATTCCTCTTTGTATTTAACTGTGCGGTAGCTGTCTGGGTCACATATAACTGTATGATATGGAAAGGTATTGTTTGCTATCATTACATACTTCCAAATACGTTAGACTTGCTCTGATGCCAATTGTAAGATGCATTAGTGTTCTTAATTATTTCATTTTCTAATATATCATGTTTCTTGATTTTGCCACCTTTTTCTTTTAATGTTGATTTTTGTGTATTTCAAAATTGTGATTTTTGTGTGTTATGACATACAGTCATAAAAATGAGCAGTTTATTTAAATGTAATAAGCCCTTCTCATTTGAAGCTCCCCCTGTAATCTCTTCAGTTTCAGAAAGCACTGTTCAGTTTCTAATGGCAGAGAAACTAGCAAGTACACCAATTGCAGAGGATGAAATCCTGGCAGCTCTGGACCATGTGCAGCCAACCAGCCAGCCCTCACTGCTTAACAGGGCCCTGTGTCCAGGCATGAGTGCTCTTTCTGTAGAAGAACAGAAGATTTTCCAGTCTCTGGATTGTCTGAATCAAAGGCTACAAAGTAAGTTGGATAACAAATAAGATGCTACATCAAGTGATTAAATAACTCTGTATTTTGTTGCAATTGATTTTTTTGATTAAAAACAGGAATCCTGTAACAGAAATATTTTCTATTATTATTATTATTATTATTATTATTATTGTCATTTACTAAATGTAGCAAACAGTATATCAAAATCATGAAACCCTTCTTAAACTCAATGAAATTAATTTAAAATAATTGTGACTTTGTCTTGGTAAAAAAAAAAATAACTCTAAATATGATGGGAGGACACCTTCAGAAACTGGCTCAGCCCAACTACAGACGTTGTTTGTAAGAGATATTTGTAAAAATTGTTCTTTTAAGGTTAATCAGGTGCATCAGCCTTACTTGGGAATCTGTTCCAAAGCTTATCCATCTTAATTTTTTTGCAATTATTTTTGCAAATTATTACCCTCTATATTATATATCATATAGTTTGGCAAATGTAGCCCTTTATAAAGAATGGCTTTCCATTTTCTTACTTCTAGTATTTTAGAATTTTCCTTTTCTCCATTAATTCTTAAAGGTCAGAAATGAGTTCTGACATTGCTGCAGATAAATTTGAATGTTTAAGTGAATATCCCTTGTGCAACCATTTTTAAAATGTGAAATTTACCTAAAGTGTTCTCTAACTTGTTCTTTCTCTATGCCAGGCAGATTTCTTACCTGCTTTATACTGATGCTTTTTATATGAACCCTCCAATCACAGCTTCCATTTTGCTGAAGAATGTGGGGGAAAAGTCTGTACTTATTCTTGATAATTTTCTCCCCAGTGATTAATTAGCTAACACTTTCATTAGTCATCTATGATAACTAACACACTTGTAGAGCAAACTTACTTCTTGAGTCTCCTGCTACTTTAGGATTTACTTTGACCTATGTGATCATACAGGTCTTCCATAAAAATTCACATTAGTTTGACATAGTTTTGATATTTTGTGTGCTCCATCCTGTATTTGAAATCAATGGGGACCTTATGACTTAGTCTCTTCTGGACTGCTTGGCTTTTTATATGATTGGAATAAGTGCTTGCCATTTGTGCTGTTTATGGAATCGCCAGCTCTCCTGAATTTTACATTTTCCTTGGACTTTTTTCATATAAAATTTTACATGCCAATTATTTGAGTTAATAAAAGTCTACTTTCTTGAAGTTCATTGATTTCATTTCACTATTCCACTACTATTCCTTCTGGACCCCACCACTGCATGATCAGATTACCCAAGTTTACCCCCTCATTGACTGGAATCAAACTAAACCAGGGCTTATTAAGCTTCTGCACACTATCCATACATTTCTATATTACATGGTGAATTGTGTGAATTTGAGGAAAAAGGTTTCAGTTTCCTATAAAATACAACAGCAGAATAAAAGATCTTTGCAATTGTTTAGAAATTTTCTGCAGCTGTAGCTTACAATTCGTGCTCTGTCAACCAGTGGTTCAGAATTTCATTTTATCATAACCTGTGGTTATTGCTTCCAGGCAAATGGCAATGAAAAATTCCTTTTTTTTTACCAGAGAGGTGTTTTAGTATGATGTGCTCAGGTTAAGAAAGTAAATATGAAAAGAGAAATTTGAGCATATAGAAACTGAATTGCTGTATAAGTACCAGGGAAATGGCAAAGGGGGAAAGGTAAATTCAGCAAAAGAACTGGGAGCAAGAACGCTGAAGTTTTCAAATTGTGAAAAGGAAAACTGTAAGAAAAGTACACAGGAGTATGAAAGAAACAATTAAAGAGTCATAGGAGTTAACAGATTGCAAACAAAGTAACTGTGAATGTTAATGTAATACATACATGTATGTATCTCAGACATTTAATTAGCTGGCCTAATTATTTGGAGATTAAAATGGGTAATAGGAAGCTGGGAAATTTTACAGGTAGACTTACATGTAAGTACAAGTAAGTATGTACCTGTAAGTAAGTGTTGTAGGTACATACACGTCATAAAGTACATTGCTTTTCTAAACTGTGACCTTTTAGCACCCCTTCTTTTGGCTTTGTTTGCACGTTACCAAATTAAGTGACTAAAACTGTGTAGGTTCATATTGGTCTTTTTAATGAATAGCAATTAGTCACTAACCAATCTACATCTGGAATATTTGTTGCCAGCTTAGAGTAGCTGGCATTCTTTTCTCTAGCTTTAGATTTCTTTATTGATACTAAATTTTTTGTTCATATAATTTCTAAATGCGAATTTTAAAAATAGAGGAATGGCCTATACTCCAGCAGCAGTTGGTAGGGAAATAAAACCAGTGCTATTAAAGTACATTTCCACAATCTTCAGAAAGTTTTGAGTTGAATATTTGACTGTGAATCTTGTTTTTATCAAATTTTTATATAATATTCATTATATACTTTCGTGTTTTTTTCAGATGTTCAAAAAGCCATTACCAGAAATCCATTTGCTTCACATGTTTTGCAGATAAGCAGTCCTTAGTAAGTATTTAATTTAAATGAGTTCAGCTTTAATTTCTACAAACTAACTTTATGGCTTATTTTATTAAAATGTAATTGAAAACACTGAATCAATCTGTTCATCTGGTTTGCCATATTTTCGGTTTATGCAAAAAAAGCCCCAACAAATATGAACTTTATAGTACTGTGAACAGGCTTTAACAGTTTATATCAGACTGCCTTACCCTCTGCCTTCATTTTCATTTTGGTATCTGAAGGCACTTGCCAAGTCCAGGAAGTTCCAAGAACTTTTAAGGAACAGTAATTTAGTAAGGTCCATTTGAAGTATATATAACTCATAAATAATTTGTATTTCTTAATAACATGGAGAGGAAAGGGGTAATTATGCGTGGCAGTGCATAAAATAATTGTTAATGCAATGAAGATATACCATTTTCTATAGGTGTTACCTTTCTTCAATAGGTGTTTGTATTTTGTTTCATATATTCTAGATCTTGTCAGTTTGAAACAAAATATGATACCTGGAATGTAAAGAAGTGAATAGGAAGATGAGTGTCTGAAGTGAAAAATTTACATTTCAAATGTTTGGTTTATGATGCAGGAGTTAGTATTTATAATTCTGTATTATCAGTCTTCTCCTTTACTATATATTTATACTGCAGAAAAATTACAGACACGACCATATATTTAAAAACATGGAATTGTTTAGGTTGAAAAAGATCTCTAAGATCATCAAGTCCAACCATTAACTCAGTACTTCCCAGTCAATCCTTAAACCCTGTCTTTACGTGCCACTCCTACACGTCTTTTAAATACCTCCAGGGATGGGGACTCCACCACTTCCCTGGGGAGTGTGTTTCAATGATTAACAACCTTTTCCATTAAGAAAATCTTCCTAATATCCAATCTAAACCTCCCCAACACAATTTTAGGATATTTCCTCTTGTCCTGTCGCTTGTTACCTGGGAGAAGAGCCCGACCCCCACCTGGCTACACCCTCCTTCCAGGCAGTTGTAGAGAGGGATGAGGTCCCTCCCGAGCCTCCTTTTCTGCAGGCTAAACACCCCCACCTCCCTCAGCTGCTCCTCACAGGACTTGTGCTCCAGACCCTTCCCCAGCTCCGTTGCCCTGCTCTGGACACGCTCCAGCCCCTCAATGTCCTTCTTGCAGTGAGGGGCCCAGAACTGAACACAGGCTTTGAGGTGTGGCCTCAGCAGTGCCGAGTACCGGGGGACGGTCACTGCCCTGGTGCTGCTGGCCACACTACTGCTGATCCAGGCCAGGATGGCCCTGGCCTTCTTGGTCACCTGGGCACAGGCTGGATGATGTTGAGCTGCTGTCAACCAGCACCCCCAGGTCCTTTTCCAAGAGGCAGCTTCCCAGCCACTCTGCCCCCAGCCTGTAGCACTCAGCACTTGGCCTTGAACCTCATACAATTGGCTTTGACCCATTGATCCTGCCTGTCCAGATCCCTCTGTGGAGCCTTCCTGCCCTGCAGCAGAACAACACTCCTGCCCAACTTCTTGTCAGCTGCAAAGTAACTGAGGATGTATTCATCCCCTCATCCAGATCATGGATAAAGAACTGGCCCCAGCACTGAGCCCTGGGGAACCCCACTTGTAACCAGGTGCCAGCTGGAGGTAACTCCAGTCACCACCCCTCTCTGGGCTCAGCCATCTAGACAGTTTTTTACCCAGCGAAGAGTGCATCCATTCACACCATAAGCAGCCAGTTTTTCCAGGAGAATACTGTGGGAAACTCTGCCAAAGTCTTTACTGAAGTCCAGGGAAACAATATCCACAGCCTTTCCTGCATCCACTAAATGGGTCACATGGTCATAGAAGATTAGGTTAGTCAAAGAGAACCTGCCCTTCCTAAACCCATGCTGGCTGGGCCTGATCCCTTGGTTGTCCTGTACATGCTGTGTGATCACTCAAGATGATCTGCTTCACATACTTCAAATACTTTATTGGATAAACTCTTACCAAAAATGTTAGAGAAAATATTCTTTATTCATAAGGCTTTGCAACCTTCTGTATTTGAGACCAAAACACCCTAGGAAGTATCCCAGCTCCTAAATTCAAAATGATTGCCTGATTTTGAAGTGGGATTGTAAAAAGACCACAGGTGCATCATTACCTTTTTTCTTGTGAATCTGAGTAATAGGTGTGACTTAGAACTCAGCTTCCTTTCTTCTGTCTTCTATTTTACAAATTTAGTGCTTTATGGCTAAACAACTTGTAAATTTTGCATTTTTCAGCACAGTTACCTTTATTGGATCTGTGTTGTAATAACACAGTTTTGATCTTGTTCTCTGGTCATTCACAGTCTGCCCTACATTAAAAAAAAAAAAAGGAAACAAAGCTGTTCTCCTCACCAATGCATTTTCCTGGTTTTCAGTAGTCAGAAGTCCTTCTTGGCTGACTGGTCTGTGACAAAGCTTTCTCCCACTAATTCTTCGTCTACAGGACTTTTGTTTCATGATTAAGACATAAATGCTAGATATTACCCAGGCTATTCAGACTCTGGAACTGTAAGTTCTCTGATGGACACTTAAGATCCTTCTTTCACTACAAGTATATACTTAAACATTAAAACAGGTGTCCAGTTATAGAAATTCATTCAAATCTCAGCCACTGGTTTGGAATTCTACCTGATGATAAGAGTGAACTGTCATACAAGTATCCAGCTGCAGAAAAAGTACAGATGAATGAGATTTCATCAAAACTGCTGGGAGAAACAATGGGATTTAAAATTTTTACTTAACCAAGAGAACAATCTGCTTCAGCTCTCCTAGTTTCAGAGCACCCAAATAAAGTATGGGTATTTACTCAGTAATTTCTGTGAAGGGCATTGTACTCTGTAATACCAACCTCTAAATCCAGATGAAGGTATGCAGTTGTTTATATAATGGAGAACAGATCACATGATACCATCAAATGATGTTTCTTTAATGTTATACATAATCACATTTCTGTTTATATATGTGTATATCTCATTGTTTTCTGTTTTATTATAGAGTATTCAGCAATGCATGTCCTCCCATTTGGTGAGCTCTACAACAGCCTCACAGCAGTACCTGAATACCTCAGCTGGCAATCCACTGCAATTGCACAAGACACTGACATTATCTGCTACAGGAGCGTGTGGCTTTATGTACTTTATATGCAGTGTACTGTATACTGTTTGACACTACAAAATTAGCAACAAAATTAAGAAGAAAGCAGAAACTCAAATAAGGAATGTCAGTTGACTGGTAAGCATTTTTAGGGTAACTGAGTCTATTTTATTCTGCACTTTATTGTAAAATGAATTTCTAAAAACCTGTCTGAATTGTTCTGCCAGTTCTGAATTAAAGGCCTTTTGTTATCCAGCATGATACCTAAATCTGTGAAGTTAGTTAATTGCTAAGAAATGGTGACTTTTTAACTTCCTCTTTTTCACTTCCTCTGCTGTTTCAGTACAAAGTAGATAAGCATTCTTAGAATCATAAAATCACAGAATTATTTTGAAAAATCCTCTAAGATCATCAAGTCCAACCTGACACAGCCATGTTTACCACTAAACTAAATTCCCAAGTGCCACATCCACACCTTTTTTTTTAAACAAGCAGAATAGGTCAAAAAATCTAGGCTAGTAATTAGCTGCAAGAAGCAATAAAAACGGTTTACTAAATCTCTGGATTTATAACTCCCCATTAGATGCCTGATTTTCTGTTCATATCTATACAGTAAGAATTGTAGGGTTTGTCTGGGGAAATCACTCCTGTACTTCCACCAGAGCTGTGTCTGAACCCCACACAATGTTATTGCTCGTCTTTGAAACAAAATGTATGGAAGCTTAGGAGAGCTTTGTTTCAGGAGTGAACTCAGGGCCATAACAGTGCAACCATGGGAACATGTCCCCAGAGGAACACTGGTATTCTCTAAATGGAATGCATCTTCCCAAAAGAAGCTGTTAAATGATTGTTTGGCATAAGTATTTTTAAAACTTTGTTGTTCCCCATCATAGAAGATCACCATACCATTATCTTTAAAAAGTGCTACCATTGCTTAGGAGGGAACCAGCCTATAAGAAAAAAAGAGGAAAACATGTGCCCATTGTAACAATGGGCAATTTATCAGGGATGCGAGCTACCTGCTGGTGCGCTGTGTCAGCCAAGACCAAGGTGAACTACATATAGCAAATGGCAGGTTTAGGGAAAGATTGATTTTTTCAATCAAATATTTTGAAGAATGGAATAATAAATAATAAATAACCTTTCTCATCTAGCTAGGTGTTGCAACATCTTTGGAGGAAAAATCTGACAGGTTTAAAAGGGCTGACTTCAGTCTGGAGCCTGTTAAGATAAACTGTATTTAAACATCAAAACTTCAAAAACTCGGTGTGTTATGACCACTGTTGGCAGCTGTACTGACACTGCTGCCAGAAAAGCAAAACTCTAGCGGAAGTCCATACGCCTAACGGATTTTGATGTGTGTCAGTACTTAGTGGGTCTTTGCTGCTCAAATAAATGTAGAATTCCCAGCAAAAGACATGAAACAAATGAACAAAGGGTATTCTGAGATGGAACTCAAAATTGGTTTGCACTGAAATACTGATCCTTTGCATCTCTGTTTGTAAGCAGTACTCTGGGACATTCCAGTATAGCGAGGATTTCATATTTAAATAGCAGGGAAGGTTTCCCCGCAGAGATTAAGAGAGGGGAAAGCAAATAATCCAAATACCAGAGGCCACGGATCAAAAACAGTCCTGCTAGTCAACAAGCCAGAGCACCAGCTTAACCAGGATTCTACTCCTGTTAATCAGTTTAGGTGGCAAAAGTAAAGCCCATGAGTCAGTTTCCTCAATTACATGGAGACATTCCTTCAAAAACAGGTGCCTACTTTTACAAATCTAGGAAAATAGTTTCAAATTAGTTTTTTGATTTAGAGTTCCAGGCTTCAACTCAAAGGTAATAACCTTGTTTCTGAGGTCACTTTGGCTCTTCTGACAATAGTGTAGTATAGTTTTTATTTAGTTGTCTGTATAGGATGACTCTTGGGCATCAGGAATGTGCACTATGAGAGTGGGCCCAGGCACGGCAGCTGGATTCTGAGCACTTGTGAAAAGCTGGAGCAGAGCCTGATGAGATTGTCATTGACAAGCAACCTCCTGCGTAGAGACATGGCCAGGAGAAGGCCAGGGTTAGAAGAAAGGGGCTGATATTAACACAACCTTTGTGCTCCATCAGGGGTTTGCAGGGCATGAAAGCACCCCTGCCAAGGTCCACCTTTTCCTCCGTCACCTGTGCAGCAGCCTCCAATGCCAGGAAGAATATTATCTACCTCTGCATCTGGGAGGGCACCACAGCCAATAGCCACCATCCACTCCAGCACCCACACCTAAGTTTTAGGATGGCAGGAGCCAATGTACCTGAGGCCTGCTGTTGGCACTGGAGGCAGCAGTGACAGGCATGACAGTGCTGTGGGTGTGAGGGATAGGTGCAGCTGCAGACACATGGTGACTATAACAAGTCCTCAGTGCTGGCAGGGACAGGCAGGGAGACAGGGACTAGCTGAGCTGCAGCTGGAGCTGCCACAGTGGCCTGGGGGTTCTGAACAAGACTCTGGTTCTCCTTTCTCTTCTGGAACTTTCTTCCAGTCAGGGTCATTAGACAGCAGGATCCTTGCCTGTGCTCATTGATAAGGTCTTGGTGGTGGTAAGAGCTGCAGCAGTAATGGGAGGGAAGAGGGGAACTGGGAGCAGTCAGAGACCTTCCTCCTTCAGCCACTGCTCCTGGTCAATTTGCTTTCATGGGGGAAAAGTACTCTCCGCAGCTAGCAGCTTCGCAGCCTAGCAGAACTGCAGCCCTGTGAAGGGATGGAGGCCTTTGCAGAACCACTACTCACACCTGTAAATGATGTTTCAAGCATTTTAGACACTAGGTTTTGCAGACAAAACAGGCAGAAGTAAACTGTTAGACAGTGTTTGGGGCCAGCCAACCTGTGTGTAAAATTGCAGCAGTCAACACTGCTGTGCTATACAACCACAGGCTGTTAGGACTGAGGGTTCTTCAAAGCGTTTGAGACTAAGGAGCACCCTCAAAATATGCATTTGCCTGTATTAGGCCAATATATAGTACACAAGTCTTGAGTTGTGTGGCAGCAGCTGTGGTAAACCCCCTGCTGAGAGGAGACCCTGATTGATAGTGTCAAATTCTGCAGACAAAATGGAATGACAATGCACATTACAAAAGAAACCAGAAACATATGGGCAGAGTGCCATCTAAAACATGGCTGATGGTGTGAGGTAATGATCAGACTCACTTATCAAATACACTAAAACACATCTGCTCCATCAAGGAGATGGAGGTGCCATATCCTTTTTTCATCCTCATCATAATACTCATAGTCATCTGGCTCATAATGATTCCTGCTCTAACACCACTGCTTTTATAAGACAGAATTCACTCAAAGTGAATTAGACCCCATATAACTACAGATGATTCCACAATATTCTTGGAATTGTATTTCAAATCACAGCCACAGGATTCCTTCAATATTGAATATAAATCCCAAGCCAGCAACAATGGTGGCAATGATCCAGGGTGACAGAAGTGTCTGTGGGTGACATGAATCTACATATAAAGTCTCCATTTTTGTATATATTTTGTTATTGTTTTGAGAAGAAAGCAATTGTTTAACATTTTTATTTAATCTTTATCCGATAGTTTGTGTTTCAGAGAAACAGAAATGAAAAAGAAGAAAAGAAGAAAAGAAAAAAAAAAAAAAGAAAAGAAAAGAAAAGAAAAGAAAAGAAAAGAAAAGAAAAGAAAAGAAAAGAAAAGAAAAGAAAAGAAAAGAAAAGAAAAGAAAAGAAAAGAAAAGAAAAGAAAAGAAAAGAAAAGAAAAGAAAAGAAAAGAAAAGAAAAGAAAAGAAAAGAAAAGAAAAGAAAAGAAAAGAAAAGAAAAGAAAAGAAAAGAAAAGAAAAGAAAAGAAAAGAAAAGAAAAGAAAAGAAAAGAAAAGAAAAGAAAAGAAAAGAAAAGAAAAGAAAAGAAAAGAAAAGAAAAGAAAAGAAAAGAAAAGAAAAGAAAAGAAAAGAAAAGAAAAGAAAAGAAAAGAAAAGAAAAGAAAAGAAAAGAAAAGAAAAGAAAAGAAAAGAAAAGAAAAGAAAAGAAAAGAAAAATCACTTTCCTATGCCTTTTATCCACTTTTCAGCAATATTCATATTATACTTCCTACTTGTGCCATGATGAGATTCTAAAAGGTGCTGAATTTCTTGAAGGTTGTGCCATCCTGCAGTTAGGTAAAAATTCCAGTAGAATGGACCATTGTTATTGAATGGTCATTGAAGAGTTGTGCCATTAAGCAAACTGAATAAATGAAAACACATATTTCTAAAAAAGGAAATGGTCCTAAAATAATTCATATTCAGAGTTTTGATCAAAGGAAAAAACACACTAAATTTCAAATATTTCTGTTTATATTTAAAAGTTTGACTTTTCTCTTCAAGATCAGGTTATGAGACTAGCTTAATCAGATTAGTCAAAAGCTATGTCAAATGTTTTGTTTCAGGTCATCTTAAATATTTGGTAATTTCTTGCCATGATCTATTCAAGAGGTCTGAATGCTCTTCTCAGCTGTAGGCAAAGGGTTTGGCACTGGGGAACATGGCCTTCAGAGGTTGTATGATCAGTGTGCTGGAGTTATTTTCTCATGGTTGTTCACATTGCAGCACGGATCTCTGTGTTGTCCAGTCAGCCCATGCCCACAGTCTCCCTTTGGAGAACAGAGCTATGTGGGGATATGGGAGAAGGATGACTATTTACACAGACCTTTCATGATGTCGCTCTTAACAGCAGGCAGAACTAGGGAGACAGACCACAGGGTGCTAAGGGTGAACCTCCTTTCCTTCCTGCAGAGTGAGTCCTACCCAAGACAAGAGGTGACTTGGCTGAAAGGTTGTGCATTTAGGTTAAGTGTTGTCCGACCTACATTTGGTGGAGCTGACGAGTGAGCTTGGGATTTCCTAGACAGCTCCTAAACCAGTAATAAATTACTAAGTCTTTCCCCATTTTCTTGGATTGTTAGAAAACTGGATGAAAATGTGAAAGCAATTATGTCCTTCAGAGTTTTCAAATTACTGTACCATCCACACTCTGTGACTAAGTCCCTCTCTCTGGCTGTCTGAGATCATCAGAGGGGATCTTTCTTTCTTTCCAGAGCAAAATGTGCTGTAAGGTCTCATGGGATGGCAGAGGCTTCGCACACACAATGCGCCTTTGCAGACAGAACTAAACCTTCCAATTCAATGATCTCATTACACATGTGTGTTTGTTTTCTAGAGGGATAGAGATATATAGGGTATGCATAAACAAATTCTTAATCCTCAGTAATGAGCACTGCTCTGACAGTGCTTTTATCTTTTGTTTTTAGATTCCAAGATGTGGCACACTATAACACATGCTTCTGTGTTGTTGCTACAAAAATACCCTGCTGCAAGTGAGGGTATTTGTCTTCATTTAAGGGGGAGTTGTAGACCAAATATGGCCCAAGCCTGTTTGATAGTTCTCTCATAAATGAAATGATGACAATCCTCTTGTAACTAGGAAACATTCCAGAGCTGGGGTGTAGGGTTACACAATGGTACAGTGTCTTGCCCCTGATTTATAATTTGAGAAGCAGATTGTGTTCAGACAGAATGTGAGTTGAACAATGAGGTTTCTAGTCCTGATCTCATTAACAGAGATTTATACCAAGAGGCTATTGTATCTTGTTCTTTTGGTTTGCCATGCCAGCAAACATTCATAAAGTTATTTAAAAAAGAAAGCTTCTGTCACACACTTAGGTCAGAAAGTTCTCAGGAAAATAGCTAGTCAAATACAGAGTGGTCTCAATCTGCACTTACCTAAGGCTTATGTTTCTGACCTTATTAAGTCTCAGAATGATTACTCGATCCAACATCATACTCAAGCTTATTTCATGTAAAGATTTGTGGAGACATGGCTTAAAATGCCTTTTCACGTATTTATGTTTGTTCGTGGTTGAGTCACTCTAAGATAGCTTATTATTTGCAAATCATACATAATCACCAAAAGAATGTTCTTCCAGTGCAGAAGAACCAACAGAAGGTGAAATAACAATAACATCCTGAGAGCTACTTTCCCTCCTGCTGCCCAAAGCCTCTGTGCTAAATTAAAGGTTATAAAGACATGACCTGAAACCTGCTCTTTGTCGACAGCTGAGTAGTCATTGTGCATCCAGAAAAGGATATACAGCACATTAATTAATATTTCAGTAATGCTGCTAGGCAATTTGGCCTGCCCACCAGTAAAAAGAAAATGGAGATTCTTTTCCACACTCACTGTTCTAGAAAATAGACTGGCCCATCCGTATGTGTTGACAACGCAGCTCTGAAGCCTACAGACCAACTCTGCTACCTCAGCAGGAGGCTGTCTCAGAGTGTCACAGCAAGAGATGAAGTCACACAGAGCACAGCAAAATCCAGCACAGCTCTTAGGAGATTAAAGGGCAGTGTATCTGGAATACAGGAGGCATCTGGCTTCAAAGTGCCACACAGCTGTCATCACCACTTTCTCATACTCCTGTGATACATGGACAGCTTATCATTATCAAGGCATGTGACTTCCCAATTTCACCTGCACTGACTACTGTGCTGTTGCTGGTATAAATAAGCACACAGTGCAATTAGCCTGTTATTCAAAGTCCTGTCAAATATTGAGTGCTGTAGTAACACTCCTGTGAGCTGTGTTCTCTCCAGCAGCTGATGTCAGATGAGAGGCCCCTCAACCCCAAATCTGATGGCCAGTTTCCACAGATTGAACTCCTGAGAGTAGGTGAGGAGACAGGGCAGCAGAAACCTGTCAGGCAAACCTTCAGATGGCAGCCAGCTCCACACCATGGAAAACTGCTGCTAAATAGCATCTCTTGTTGCAAAGAACATGGATTGGCCAGATCGCATGTAGAGAGACAGAGTAACGCTCTGCAGTACAGGGGAATGGAGAAAAGTGGGTGGTGTCATCTTTGTTACATTCAGTTTGTACTGTGAAAATAGAACACGTTTCTCCCCAGTAAAGGCACAACAGCTGAGTCTTTGCATGTTGAATAAACAGCAACAATCATCCTTAAACCCTATCCATTTGGTCTGTTCTGCCTGAACTCCTAGTAGAGTTTAAAGGAAATGATACAACATTCTTTCATCAACTCCTGGCCTTAATGTTACAGAAGAGTTGCACAGAATCTTTTATCTTCATCTTTCAAACACATTTTGAAATGGATTCAGTTTATCTCAGCTTCATCTCAAGTACCTTTGCTCTCTGGTAAGCCTGGGGAAATAGGAACATGTTGCTCACTTTTTTTGTGTCCTTCACTGTTTTACAAGTTTTTCCAGAGAAGTTCAGACTATACTGCAATAGCAACTTGTCTATCTTGCTAATGACTTGTCACTGAATGCCAGACAGCCCAAATATGGAATAATTAGGATAGGAATGAATGACATTTTCTAGGCAATAAGTGAATGATAAGCTTTAACTAACTTTGGCAGTCTTCTGCTTCATCCATACCTTTTTTCCTTTGGCTTAATGTTTGGTGTTAAGTGATAGAAAAATGTGAACTTTTCCTTCTTTTTTTTCCACCAAATGTATTAACTATTCTTTATATCCTGCAATAGCCACACTTCCCATAAATCTTATTTTCCATCAAGAAAGTTCTCCTTTACAAGTTTCCTGTCTAAGTGCAATTGATTTCTAGCATTTTATGCTTCCTTTATTATGTAGAGCTGGAGAGACAATCCAGAGTTTCTTCTACTCTGGTTACTAAAGTTCTGTAAAAGGGCAATGGTCTGACAAGGCAATGCTTAAAGCAATTAATCCTATGTTAAATCTTCAGAACAACAAAAAAAACCTTTCAACTGCCTTCTGTGTTTACCTTCTTGCTCTCATTGCCATTCACACCCACTCCAGCACTTACAGCAGGATTACACAGCCTCCCCTCTGAAAACTGCCCTTTCCCTGTTTCTGAGGAACTAACCCAGAGTAAGAAAAGCAGGGCTGAGGTCATGTAGGAGGACTCTATGATAAAACTTCTGTCCTCAGCTTTGGAATCAAGTTCTGCAATATGTCTTCTTAAATCATATTTTGTATTCACACACTTAATCTATGTGAAAGGAGCCATGTTATTAGATCCCCACACTTTGATTTTGAAAAAAAGGTAAATTTGACAGAAAGAGTCCTACTGGTAAGAGCAAATTGTTATGGCAACCTGTCTGAGGGGCTGCTCTTAGGACCATTAGACCCCTACACGATAGGCTACCAGAGCCACTTCCTCCACCCCGTACCTTGCTCTGAAGTGTGTGTTCCATGTTACTTGCATTTGTAATGTGTATTTATATGGGTACCTCATTTTTCAGAGCACATATACTCAGGGACATGCAGAGTTGGAGTCTCAAAGGCCTTAGACTTATGGCTGATGCTTGGGTAGTCTGTTAACTCAAGGTAGTAGCATTTCTGTGCATGGGTGAGAACCAAACTTTGGGTATGGATTAGGTACTGGACCTGTGTCCTGACCTTATTTATCCACTTAGATACATGCATGTCATTCTGAATCTTTGCAGAGGGCAATAACCTTCAGATAACCAAATAATTATTCCTGGCTTCTAGTCACTCTAAGATAGATAGATAGATAGATAGATAGATAGATAGACCAACAGTCATAGTAGTTGTGGTGTCTCGTTATCTCAATGAATTAAGACAGAGAAAAGGAATATAAAAGACTTCTCCAACCTTACTGAGGTTACATTCTACTCTAATAAATAAACACCTGTCTCCTGAGTCTGTCTCCTGCCTTTGCAATGGTCCAACCACATGGTCTAATCTCAGTGCCATTCAACCCCTATTAGGCCCCTTTCTCACAAGCTCTGATAACTCATGTTAAAATCACAGAGTCATTTGGGTTGAAAAAACCCCTTAAGAATATTGAGTCAAATCATGGCCCAATATCAGGCCATTTAAGGAGTCACAAACCTCATCTGTCCATCCTCCCCATCTCTGGAGATTTGCATCTCCATGGCTCAGCTTTGTTTCACAGCCCAAAACATATTAATGAACACTCAGGGCTGAGACCTGGGACACCTCAGGGCTCTGACTCACAAGCCTTGTCATGGCCAGCACTGGAAGTAAAACATGAGTGTTCTCCAGGCTATCCTTAGGTGGTGTTACCTAGGGGACATTCAAAGAAGAAATAATTGGCTGGAAAATACATACTTGCAAAAGAGAAAGGCCCTGTATGCTCTCAAGTACCCACCCACCTTCTCTTTTCAGGGATCTGGTAGATGTTTTATGCTCTTCTGGCCATGAGCGCATGACAGGAAAGAAGAAGAAATGGCA
This sequence comes from Atrichornis clamosus, assembly GCA_013400975.1. NCBI lineage: Eukaryota > Metazoa > Chordata > Aves > Passeriformes > Menuridae > Atrichornis > Atrichornis clamosus. Next base: position 2,874 of record WBMZ01006412.1, on the reverse strand, counting down.
CTATAATAAACACTACACAGGGACCATTTCCAACATGGAAATTGGACCTGGCACTGCATGTCAAGACAATGGCTACACAGATACATAAATGCTGGCTACACAGATTCATATCCCCAGGATTTATGATTGCAGCTAAAATAATCCTGTTTTCTTCTCAGTTTAGGATTATTTTTAATATTTTGTTCTCTGTTACTGTCATTAAATCCACTGCCAGATCAATACCTAAGGAAAATGGTTGCAGGGCCAGAGGTCGACACTTCTGGATCCAAGCTTTGGCAGGCTGGGAAGGAGAAGAAGAAAGGAGGAGGAGTTTCAAACTCAGACAGCTATGGCAGTACCATTCCCAGGAGACCCTGCAGCAAGGTGCAATGCTTGCCAAAAGCCATCTGGGTACACATGGTAATTTCAACAGCAAGACCAACTGAACTATCTCCAGCACAGCTGTGGTCTAAATGTATTACTTTATTGATCATATAGGGCCCAAAGCAACTGTCCTTTGTGCATGCTCATTGGAGAGAGCATATTGTCCCTAGTTTTGTGTTACTTTTTATCAGCACTTGTAGCAGACTCAGTCTCATCTCTTCTTTCACCTAAGAATGCTATAGGGTACATGTTGTTTGAGAGATTCTGTACAAATATCATAGAATCAAAGAGAGAGTGAGATGAAACTTTTTTGGTTGGTAGGATTTACACAGGCAGCTCCAGGAAAACACATTTCACGTGTCTTGTTGGTCATACCAAAGATTTTAAAATGAAACTATATACAGGACAAAATCTCTTCATTTAAAGTTCAGATGAAGGAGATTATTGTGAGACACTATATCCAAATGGCCATTTGTGTCAGTATGATTATATTCTAAAACAAATCAGATAAAATAGTCCAAATGCCATTTGGGGAGTCAGATGTCCCTAGTAACTCAGCATGCTGATAGCTCAGAATCTCTTCCCCATGGGTTTTTTAAATGTTGGGAGCATGTACCACATGGAGGGGAGCATCATAAAAGCTATTTTTCAATTTTCTTATATAATGATATCAAAATATGTAATAAATATTTTAGTGTATATATACTGTACTGTATATATCTATAATGATATATTGTTTGTATATATACATTCTTAGTTATATATTGATCTTGTCTGCAAAATGGGAAGCTAAGAAAAAGTGTGAGTTTTGTGGCTTGCTGCATGGAGCTAGGAATATAGAAAACATAGAAGGAGATTACTTTTCTTTTGAATGCAAAAGCAAGATGGTTCTGAAAAGTGGCACTAGTCTCTGCAAAGTAATTTAAGTTGGCTTTTGTACTACTGATAAAAATCCAAATTTAAAAAAAAATATTGCCATAAAATCCTCCTCAGAAGTGCAATAAATGTACAAGAGCACATTGCAGCAAATTGAGGTGAATCCAATGGTAATGCCTCGTTCAGTTCCTGAATACCAAAGCGTAAATCCTTTAGAGAAATTGTGCAGAAAAGACTTAAAAAGATAATATAACTCTTAAAATCATACAGATTTTCTGTCTGCCTGGATCAAAATTCTTGTTCAGTGGTACATAGCTGTCAGCCACGTTCCTTCCCCTGAGAGCTGACAACAAACACACAACTTTGTGGCACAGTACTTACAGCCCTGAGCAGTCCTATCAATTTCGCTCGGCCCCGCATACAACATCTGGCCCATAATTAATACAGCATTTAAAAATCCTTCTGGTACTATAAAATGTAAGATATATTAAACCAAATGAGTCTAAAAGTTACTGGGTTTTTTGTTTCTTCTGCAGAAGAGAAAAACTGAGGGGTTAGGGAAAACTGAGTTATTAATATATTTTTAAAAGCCAGACCACTACATTTGACATCTCCGCCAATTCCTCCGACCTCTTTGTCCTTAATAAGACAGTACTCACACATTGGCCTGTGGGGTATCAGATGGCCCTTTTGTGCTTATTCATTTCCTATAAAGAACACAACTCCTGCGGTCGCTCGTGTTTCCTTTGGCAGCTGAGAAGCCAGAGATTTAACATGCTGTAAATCTGCAGCTGTAGCAGAGCCCGAGTCCCACCAGGTCCATGGCCACTGCACGTGCTGTGTGCTGAGGAGGGCCCCCAAGCTGCCCCCCTTCCCCGGGCCACCGTGTGTCACCTGCATCCTACTGAGGTCTGCGCTCCTACCCTTCATTGCCTGACCACCATGGAGGGACTGCACGTAAGTGAAAGCTGTGCCTTGATAGACTGCTGCTGCTGACTATGGATTTATTCAGAAAGGGTGAAGAAAAAAAATACTTGTATGGCACCACCATGGACTGAGGAATTAGAAGCTAGGTATGTCTCCCATAACTGTGCAGAAATTATGTGTGAGAATATTGCCAAGTGTTTTCTTTATAACAACTGGAGAGATTCAGACAATTTTAAGGTACAATCAACCTGTTCCTATACATCTAAAATAGGTCAGATTAATCAGTCCCTATAAGTATTTATTTGTTTTTAATGACTTACAAAAGAGCTTTCAGATGAGTTCAGACATAAGCACTGTGTAGAAGTTAGGTGACATGCATGCCATTGTAGGCAGACTTAGAAGAGGTCTACTGACTTCTTTTCTTCACTTTCTCTCTTGGTATATTGTGCTGGTTTTAGAAGAACTAGATCTCAAGCTGAGATGACCAAAGTTAGCTATAACAGGGTGTATAACATGCAGACATGACAATCACCAAGGCATATGCACCTGTGGCATATCTTGGCCAAACTGGTCATCTTCCTGTAGACAAAATTTTGTTCACTTGCAGCAATTCTCCTTTATCTGAGTAGCTTAAGTACTGCGATTTGACAAGCTAATGAAAAAAAGTGATTCCAAACCTAAAATAAGGCAGTGTTATGGTTTGAGCCT
>WBMZ01006410.1:384493-555039 GCA_013400975.1 Atrichornis clamosus | reverse complement strand
TCCCCACAACCCAGGACAAAAAGCCAGGAGTATTCATTCTCCTTAAACTTGATTTTAAGGTAAAGTTTAAAAAGAGACTCTTTAGAAATCATAAAAAATTAGTCTTTAGCTTCAACAAGCCATTCATCAGAATTTGTTGTGTTGGTATGTGTTTTATATTTTTTACTTTTTTTTTTGGTGAGTATTTTATAGATGACTTTTGGTTCAGTGTGGAAGTTTTTACTCTTTTGGCCTTTGACGTACTTTTTAAAGCTACTTGAAGAGTAACCCCCCCCTCCCTTTTCTGCTTTCAAAAAAAAAGCTTTCTTCTTGCTGAAGAAAATGTCTTCCTGTAACATGAGTACAGTATGAACTTGCAGTCCAAATTCATTAGGCCTCTGAAAGAATGTGCCAGAGTATAGGGATAAAGGTCTCAGTCTTTGCAGCTAGAATCCCCTCACTGATTTTTTTTTTTTTTTTTTTAATTGAAATAGGTGGAGGAAAGTAAGTACAGGAAATTATAAAAAGTAAAGTCTGTATAAATGGTTGAGATTGAAGAGGAATGAAGCACACTAACAAATTTGGACTGGAGCTTGGAACTTCATAGGCAAGGTAATTCACAGTATTTATACTATCAGATTTTGATCAAGTTTTCTCTAAAGAACAATCCTATGCATGGAAATTTTTGAAGTGTAAAAGATACACATTAAAAAAATCCCCTTTTTGGAGAATGAGTTGGTGGTCAGAGTCTTCTAGGTTACCTTTCTTTTCCTGAAGGCACTAGTAGGATGCTGTAAAGAAATTTTTAATGTAATTGTTGTCCCCTACTTCTATCTTTCACTATCCCTGACATAAGATCTGTAACATTTCCTGGAATTGAACAATCCTGAGACACAGAACAAGAGAAAATGGAACTTTCTAAACTACCCATCAAGATGAACAGAAAAAGTCAACAGCTCCTGCAGTACTCTCAACACAGAAAAAAGGTCAAGGTGGTAAAGCTTTGTCATTCAGAGCTCCATCCTGAAGAGTGGGAAGGAAGTAGAGTACTGTCATACACAAAATTGGGTACCTCCTTTTCTGTCAGCAAAACAGTTACCAATGCTAACATTTAATCCATCATCTGTGGTTATGCAAGTTAATGCCCCAGCGAAACAGACAAGGACTCAAAGTTGCAGTTTTGGGCTTTTTGCTGCAAGCATTATATTAGTCACAACTGATTTTGAAGATTTCAGTGGCAGCTTGTGAAATGTATAGACTTTTTATAGGAAAGAGAAGGCCTTATCTATGTAAGAACATGGCACTGACTTCACTAAGTCAGCTCTCCTGGCTACAACATAGCAGAAAATAGGACATCAGCGTTCCTCCCTGTCATGGGATAATTGAACCCCATCTGCAAGCAGGCTCAGAGATCTACGAAGGAAAGATGATAATCAGTGTTTTATCTAGGATAGAAACATATTGGATTTTCTACCTTTCTAAGCTTTGTGTGTCTGAGTATGTATATGATATGATCTCTGAATCAAATTGTTTACCTTCCAGCACTGCTCCCATAACATCTGGTACAGTGAATACAGAGATCCCTTTGTGTCAATGGACTGTAGAGTAGGATATAAATATTAACCAGACTAGTAAAATGTGTTTTCCACTCCTGTTCTCAGTAATGAAGTTGAATTAAAAAAGACAGCCTTAAGTGACATAACCCTACTACCTGACTGCTGTTCTACTTTGTATTCATAACTCCTCTGCAATTGCACCTGCTCTGATGCAGTATTGTGTCAAGAAAGTAATATTAACAAACTGCTTCTTCTCTCTGCATATTAAGTAGAGTTAAAAGAGCAATATTATGGTAATGAGATAAGGAATTCCCTATTCTGGGAACTGGCAATGTATTTATAAGGTGGTAGACAGAAATAACTGTTTCTAAAAATACAGTACTTATAACTCCAGTATTCTGTTTATGGTACAAGATTTGGTAGATATAAAACTCTGGAGCTTCAGTGGATTCAAATAAAACATGTCAGTTTTAGGCCAGTGATGGCACAGACACGTGCCAAATGGATTAAAATCTGCATTATTTTTAAGTAAATAATAAAAATTCCTTCCACTTCAAAGAGATTACTACAGGTGATTGGTTAAATAAGGAAACTCAAGGCTTGGTGGAGTCTGTCATCAGGCCCATTTGTCTTTGCTAGCCACTTCCACTAGGTGTGCAAGGGCTTGTCCTCACCTTTATCATGGTTTCAGTTGTAAGCTGCATTACTTGGACTGACAAACCTGAGGAGATTCTAGACTTCCTGTTCTGTGAGATGTCTTCAGCTGCGCTCTGTGATTCCAAAACCTGGCAGTTTTACATGCTTCATATGCTGTCCTGTTATACCTGGCATGGAGGGCAAACAAACAGGAACAGGCCTGGAAAACAACGGTGGTCCTTCCTTTGTTTTGGTATCTTCTGCCTTTTGGCCTTAATTCCCAAAATGTAATAGATTTTCAGGATGGAAAAATAAATTTGTTTTCTCTAGTGGGCCCTTCATATATTTAAAATTGTGTTTCCAAGGAAGACCTTTGTTGCTTGTTTGAATGTATCTTGTGTCAAGAACTAATTTTTGGCATGTGTAGGATTCTCATTTAAAGGACAGACCAGTTCATAACTTACAGTTATTTATGGCTATTTTGTATTTTCTTCAATGAGATAACACAGACAAGACAAAAAACCTTTGGGGAAAACAACTCTTTCACAGCCTAGAAGAATCTGAAATATCTTTCCTATTTATTTGAACCAGATTACTAAATCCAAATTTCCAACACAGTGTCATCCTCAATTGTTTAAAAGAAACTTCTTCTTATCCTTTAACTTTCTGAGCTCCAAAAGGCAGACAAGTCTTGGACAGCAGAATCTCAGTTTCTGTGTTTTTTTATTTCCAGACACCACAAAGGATATCTCACACTGTTTCAGCCTTTGGTTTTCTCAGACTATCAGACTGAACCCATTTTAATAAGACCATAAGAATTGGAATACTTTATTTCAAATAAGTAGTTTCTATTTTCTTATGCTGAATCAGTTTCTTAATGGCTGCCTTTTAACACTGATTCTAATTTTTAGGCAAATAATCTCTAAAAAGTAGATGAGTTTCAATTACAGACTTTTAAATAAAGTACTAAATATAATGGGTAAACTCTCAGTATGTGCTTCTGAATAATTTTCCCCTAGGCTTCTCTCTGCACTTGCAACCTTACTTTATTTTAATTATAGAATATAAATATTTCTACTTCACCTGAAATAGAAAATAACTTCTTCTGATGCTATAAAATAAGTTGCAATCAATCTCATTAATTGTTTCATCCAAGCCCTTGAACTATCCAGATATTACTTCTATACTTCACTGCATTATTATTTTGGTAGAATTAGAGCTGTCAGTGTCACTTTAAAACTATAAGATTTAAGTACAATTCCAATGGTGTTTTTGAATAGCAGATTGCTTTTTCCTTTTTGGTGAGGACCAGTCAGAAACCTGGACTTTTTGAAAATAATATTTTATACTTGTCTAGAAATACTAATCCAGAATTATCTTGAAGAAGCTTTTAAGGTAATGGTTGCCTTATGCATAATCCTATACGTAAATCAGAGAATAGGATTATAACATTCATCATGCACTTTGGGAAGTAATTAGGAAACTTTAGTGATTTCCATAGTATTGTATATGATTGGATTTTATGTAATAAATAAAAAAATGCCCTTCCACAGAGTCGTGAGAATTTTAATTAATTGAAGTAGATGAGGACTTTCAGTACCACTATGTCCTTAACCTCATGCCCTAGTTACCAGTTCAGCTCTGAACTGATAAGGAGTCCACACCAAAACCTTTGGTCCCAGCACGCCCAAGCACTTGGAAGTTCTGAGTGAACATTTTTGCAGACAAACCTTAAATAGCAACTCAGGGGAAGAATCCTGACAGTAGTGGCCTGGATTTTGCATCTGACCAATGACCCAAGCTAACCTCGGTTAGCTTGTGAAATCTTGCAAGATCACAGCCCAAGATAAAGGATTAAGAAAACGGGAGAGGTAAGTTGGAAAAGGTAGCTTGTTCTTTTGGGGTCAGCCTCAGTCTAAAAGGTTAATTGTCCTGATCTGCCGGTAGTATTGATAACCTTGAAAGAAATGTTGATGGAGTGAAACTACTCTGTGAAGAGATCTTTTGTGTTACCCTGCACCTGGGCTGAATTTAATACTAATTCCTTCGTGACAGAAGTTATTCTGAAAATTTCATATGGACTCTACTGGCTGGCTGCCACCCACAGTGGTTATTAAGCTGAGCTGTGCCATTTGTTTCTTTATCCCAGGCTGCATGTGCTCGAACTTTCCCTGAGCTATTGTTGTCAGTTTGCCTACATTAATATACCACAGCCTCAGGACCACTAAACACCATGATATAAGTTTTTGTCTTGTTGAAGACTTCATAATTCACCACCGCTTGTGTCTAGCTAGTGAATTTCAAAGACAATACATCATGTTGTACTTTCAAAGACTGAATCCTTCCTTTGGGGTTATAACCAAATACTACTCTGATGTCACACAGACACTGAAATATCTCTTGGGTTCAGCCTCATTCATCTCCCTTAATGTTATCTCTGTGCAGCCCTGTGCATAAAAAAAAAAGGTGCATAATTGCACTTGATGCTTACAGCTTGTGAAAGGCCATTCAGGCTTCAGATGGAAAGGTCTTTGTGTTGTGCAGAAAATCAGCAGGCTCAGGCAGGGGACAGGCATCCTTGCCTCCAGGCAGACAGGCTGCAGGGATTCCTTCTGCCCAGCACTGTTGGGATCCAGGTCTCCTGTCATCCAGTGGCTGCTGCTAAATGCTGAGTGGCTAGTAAGACAGCAGGTGGTTTCTAACATTTTGAAAAAAAATTCTTTCTGTTGTCTATTTTAGTTCCTAAAGTTTATTTTCCTTTGAATTATCTTTTCAAAGGATTCCTGTTTGGTCACTAGATTGAGAGGGCATTTGCTGACTCACATGGCTAAAGATCCTCGTTCTCTCTGCTAACCATCATGTGATGCTACCTTATCATGTTCAAAGGCAAAGAATTGCTCTTCAGAAAAAGCTGTAGCTTCAAAAAACTGTAACCTCAAAGACAAATGCTTTCTGACAGGGATAACTTAGTAGCACCAGGATCAGGACAAGCAGCTCCCTCAGATGAAATAAAAGCCACAGATATGAAGCTTTCTTCTTGCTGTCAGTACAATGCCAACAGCACCAGCCTTTCCAGAGCATTGCTCTGCAAAAACATGAAAGAAGAAATCAAATGTCTGTCTTCAAATTATGAAATAGCTTTTAAAAAATACTTGGGAGGAAGCTAGGACGGAGCAGCTTCAGGCTTTGCCTCAGTCCAGATGACCTGATGAAGAGATACATGATTGGATGAATGGGTACTTGTGAGCACTTCTGAAGGGTTTGGGAATTGTATGCTCTCATGGGTGGAGACAAAGCTGATTTTTAACATTTTGGTGAGGAAAATTTATCTACTTCAAGGTAACACATAATCTGTGCTAATTAAGCAATATCAGGTCTCCAGATCTGCCGTCAGTTGACTACAGCAGTTCTGCTGAGATTGCTATTTGGAGGGAAGACAATAATTTATCCATTAACTGCTACCTGGGAATGACATTGAAACTTCAGAAAACATTTAAATTTTTTTTATCTTGTTTTTTTCCCTGCCACTAAATAAAAATGCACTTTTTGACAATAGTAAAAAGAGACTGGTGAGATACATTTGTGGCAGACATCCCAGAAATCAGCAACCGGATAAAAGATTAAAGGTACTTATTTGGTTTAGAGACATCCCAGATGATGAGGGAAAAAACCTTGGGACCTAGTTTTGACAGATGCTAAGTGCATTTCAGCTTTTAGTGTGGGCCAAAGGAGTCAGAGAAGCTGAGCCCCAATGGTTTTGATATATGGGAATTTTGGCCTTTGGCCCATGCTTAAAGCATTATTACAGGTTTTGCCATCCCATTCCACCATCTTTTTCCATCCCCTGTTACCATTTTTAAGCTTCAATTTTCTAGCCTGGCTCATTCCGAAAGCCAATTCTACAAGCAAGAAGAAATGGAAATTTTGTTAGCTCTGGACAGTGTCACCAGGAATTTTATCCAAGAGGAGTGTGTTAACCCTTGAATGAACAAGCCCTTGTCATTTGTTTTGCTGTCGTGTCAAGGTCACCCATCCTGAGCAACTCAGAAGAGTCGTGGTGTCATCTTTAAAAGATTGCATTGCTAGAAGGATAATAATAAATTGAACATAAATAGAAAGAATAAATATTGCCTTGAGAATAAAATGACACCACCCTCTCTCATGTTCCTGCAAATGCCGTACATAGTTTATGTACTGCTCAAATAGGATGTTAAGGCAGAAATGCCTAAGTAGTGTAAAGAAATTTTAATAGCATTCTGTGGAAATTTAGTTTAATATTTCTTCATTTTCTCTCTTATAAAGTACCATTGCAGGAGCAGAGAGAGGATCTCTTATATTTATAGAAGCTGCCAGAGGCAGAGAAGAAATATGGTGTTCAGTACAGTAGAGGAAAAGAAGAGAAAACAAGAAAAATAGACTCTATTGCTCTAGCTATAAGACACTATGTATTTCTATTCAAGCCTCTGTCGTCTCATGTGCTGAATCCTCCCTGATGGGCTGTTCTCTAATCTTCTCTTCCCTAACAGCCATTTTTCTTATCGATACATCACTTCAGAATGAAGGCAGCAGAAGTTTTAGCTAAAGTTGTAGTTGCATGATAACATAAATCTGCACTTGCAAATCCTAGCACTACATGAAAAACACTGTGGTCCTGTGGCACAGAGCCCCTCTTCTCATTCAAGTGCATTTAAAAATCATTGGCAGGTGAACCTGGAGGCTTTATGACTGATCAACCTTGCCTGTGCCACTTTTGTCTCCCACCAGACTGGCACCATATGCTGTCTTCCAAATTCAGAATAAAGCTGACATAAAATGTATATTGTGTGAGCTGGATTATTTGGCAGAGTTTGGCAATTATTAGGCATCCCATTTAGGCAGCCATGCTTAAGCAAGACTAAACATGTGTACTGCTTTGTAAAAGCATGAAGATCTGACAGATTGGCATGTAGAAAGGAGAAAAACCATGGGACTGTTTTCTGTGCATTCAGAATGATCTCGGCTTCTTGCATTGGTTTATCAAAACTTTCTTACTCCCCGTGCAGGACTGCTAACCACATAAGATGTTTGTCTTTTGGTGAGTGATTCTTCTTTTGTATTACACACTTTCAATGTCACACAGGACAGACGGGAGCTCAGCTGTCAACTTCTTCTGTGATGCAATTGATTTAAAAGACAACAAAACCACGCTCATTGGTAAGGCCTTGCTGGATGATATGCAAATATGTTTAAATGAAATATAGTGAAACGTAAGTAAAACAGCTAAAGGGGTTTAATTTGACATGAAAGACATACAGGTTATGGTTCAGGAACTTGTTCAAGTAGATAAACTTAGATTTTTATGCCTTTTTCCCATTTCTTTGCTTGATGTAAGCTATTAATAAAGGCCACTGTGTGCTGGGGGCTTCTCAAAATAGTGCTGCAAACTTCTGTCCCTTGCATACCGATGTGTGTGTGTGCATTTTTAGTCCAATATTAATTTTATCAGTGTTATATTTGTCAATAACATATATCTAAAATGCTAATAAAGACATATCAGTGTAATTACAGGAAAGCAGAATCATAACAGAGTCATAACTCATGGTTTCCAAATAAGAATTTTGAGAGCAAACCAGAAGCAAAGTCTGAACATGTTGGTTTGTAGTTGGAGGTGATATGTGGCTTTATTCACACTTGTGAGGAGTAGTTCCTAAACTTGCCAGCAGGTTATTAAAATTAATAACCCTCTATGAGTTGGCTTGTGTGACTTGCCCGTGGTTGCCTGTTGGTTCCCTGGCAAAACAAGGAATGAAGCTGACTCTCAGCTACGTATTCTGACGTCTTGCACTAACATACCACTACACAGTTGGAAGTCAAACATGGCAATTGTAAGGTCAGTTCATGGCATCACCACCAGTTACCCAGGTAGTCAGTGGACTTTTCAATGCACATGTGAAAAATTCTTCTGGAGGTCATTTATTCTGTTACACTTTAATTTTCTGATCATATGTAAATCTGGGCCTGTCACTTCACTTTGTGGTGCAATTCATAGCGTGGGAACTTTCAGTGGCAGAAGCATGTTAAATCACTTCCTTTCAAGTTTGTAAGATGTAACCAAGCAGCCTGATCTCACATTTGATTTTATAGGAGCCAAGGACTCATTTTACAGAGCTAGGTAGTAGCAGCCTTTCCTTTGCTGAATAATTTCTCTTTTGCAATCTGAATTTGAAGGTTTGTATTTTCATTTCAGTTACATTTAGAGACGAACATCCTAAGGACCTGTTTCATAATTTAATGTTGCATTTTTAAATTTAACCTGACTTTACCACTAAAAGCTTTTATTTCATACCTTTTTGCTCTTCACTCCAAAAGTCACTGTATGAAAATTAACTTATCTTGACTTACAGGTATTTCTCTAACATGCATCAAAAAATTAGTGAAATAAAAAAGATAACCACTAGCCCAAGCAATCAAGTAAACGTTTCAGCTTGAAAGCTGTTAATTTTATCATGATTTCAGCATAAAATTCTTAACTTCAAGCTAATTTTCCAAAAAACTCAGATTCCAGATGGATTTCAAAAAATTGCACATGAAGACTAAATGAAAGCTTGTTTTGGTTTTATACATATTTCAGGGAGTTTCTAGAGTTAAATAATTAATAATGACTGACTAGTATACAGTGTAGTCCTGACTAGGTCATTGTTTTGCATTTTTATTGCACTTTAATACCCTACAAAGCTTCTTTCTTGATGCTCTGTGCATATTTTCACACTTGACTAGTCAAGAAATTTGAATAGGCTGGATGAAGGGGTATGGCTTGGTAATTTGTGACATAAATATTTTAAGATCTTCAAAGTAAGCTTGGTAACTTTTGTACTTTTGTATGAAAACTAGTCACCACTTTTTAAACAATCCATTAGCACTTTTTTTTAGCACTGTGTGCTGGGATAGCAATATATTAATTCTTCTTTTTACTGACTGCTGTAGCATAATGGGGAGAACATTATCTGTGCCTATGCACACATGGTGTCAGCAAGTGTATTAATGTTTTCCAATTTTTCTTAGTTCCAGGTGAAGATAAGGGAACAACACATCTTGTGTTCTTGCTTGTGAAGCTCAACAGGTAATTTATGTTTTCCTAAGAAAACTAAAGTGGTTTAATAATATCAGGTATTTTGCACTGAATTTTGACCTCCACACATGTCCCGGTGCATTGAAACCTTGAATGACTCACCAAGCCTAAAGTGGGTGTGAATTTGCCAAGCAGATGAGGGAACAGGTTGCCCAGAGAAGTTGTGGATGCTCCATCCCTGGGAGTGTTTAAGGCCAGGCTGGATGGGGCTTTGAGCAGCCTGAGCTAGTGAAAGGTGTCCCTGCCCATGGCAGTGGGTTGAAATTAGATGATCTTTGCCGTGTCTTCCAATGCAAACCATTCTGTGATCTATGATTCTATGAATGTTACTTTAAAGATTATTCTAACTGGTTCATTCTGACACTCAAGTGTCATTAAATAAACTCCAAAAAAGAACAAATGCAATTTTCTTCTTTTCACTTTTCGTTGCATTTTGGAAGTACAATACAGAAAATGAGTTATGGAGGTGAGATAACCTGTAGAAATTCATAGCATGGTGTGGTGAGTGGGAGGTTTCCAGAAGAGCTTTGCTGACATGCTGGTTTTTGGGAACAAGAAACTCTGTTTTTAAAACCAGGGATGCTAAAGAAGAGAGTAGTGATTTTATGCCCCCCTCTAATAGCATAATATGAACTGTCACTGCTCCAAGTTACATGCCACAGGATCCCAGTTCAGGACTAGATTCAGGATGTTCTTTATCTCTAGCAGTTTCTTGTTGCCTACAGTTTGCTGTGTTCTCTCCTCATGTTTTCTGTCTGCAGTCTTGTATGTGAAAGATAATGGAGGAAGTTCTGGTGAAGAATAAAGCAGCAGGTTCCATTAGGTGTGTGTGATCTCTGTGCAACTCTCCTGCATCTGGGTAACACCCTGAATTTGAACAAATTCGATTTATATTTTGACACAGAGAAATATGCAAACAAAGATAGCAGTTTCCTTTAATAGACTCTTTTAAGTCTGCATATTTGATATGCTTTAATTTGATTCATTAATTTGTATTCAGAGAAATTCAAGATTAACTGCATTGAAAGCTGTATCCTGATCTTTATTGTAAACATTTACACTGCAGTAATCCAATTATTTATCCAAAAAGCAAAGTAACTGATGATAAACAAGATTTCTGGAATGACAAGGCAATGGAATTTTCCATTCAAAAATGTTCAATGATTAAAAAACCATCCAAAACTGGATATGATAGTGAGCTGTTCAAATATTATCCTGAAATCTCCTTTTACTTTGCATCACAGTAATTTACAGAATAATTAATTGCAAGCTATATAAAGTATTTCCAGTCACAGGTTTTAAGAAGGAATTATGATTATTCAGCTTACAAGATGTCAATGCTTTTAAAATCAGTATTTTTTATCCATAACTCTTATATATGGTGAAAGTCAGAATAAGGTTACTGGATACTATCAGAAAAGAATGTGTAGGGAATGTGGTTCTTTGGCTGCATCATACTAGTGCAAAGTAATGTGGAGTTTGTAAAACTGTGAGCATGGATGGAATTTTATGAACCCATAAAACTTCAGATCTGAGGCTCAGCTTCAGAGTGTTTGATGTGCTCACACATTCCTTCTTAATTGTTTTGGAAGAACACATCAACATTACTGTTCCTTACCAACAAAAATGCCTCAAACCTTTGAACAAATTGTTCCCCTATACACTGAAGATCTGCCAATACTGCAATACTGCTTTTTTTTGTCCTGCAGAAAATACATTTTAGGATACAAATATGACATTGTTATGAACAGATTGGAAGGTAGCCTGCTGTCTTTATACAACCTGCTCTCAGTCTACAGAATCATTGGCATATTTATAGGCAGGCAGTGCACTGGCATTCACTTTGAACCATTTATTATGGTCAGAATTGAACCCCTCTGTTCACCTCCCACAAAAACAGGTAGATAGAGAAGGCAAAATGTTGAAGATTCTCTTCCTACTTCTAGCTCCTTAACTCCTTAGTCAGCCCATTTCGACTGGCACACTTTCTTTTGCAGATAAGCCTTGTGCAGATAAATTCCCTGCCTTTAGAATGCGTGCATTTTCACTGCTGTCCATTAAAGTGGCAGGTATGCTGCTATCTGATGTCACCTTCAGACAAACATTCCGTGTCATTGCTATGCTGCTTATCTTATGCTAGAGATGGATGCTTCTCTGCTCATAATAAATTACGATCCAGGGTAAAAAGAGGTATGTGGTTAGACAAGTGTTGGCTGGTGTGCAGTTAAGAAGTTAACTAACACATTACTGTTGTTTAAATTGCTATAAATGTTGCTCCTGGCTCAAGTAGGGCTCACCTATTTCTTCAAAGGTAAACCCAAGTATACTATATATGCCTTTTTCTTGCTGTTGCTAGCAGAGTACAACACAAGTCTTGTTGTTCTGTCTGACTGCTGCAGAATTCTCAGGACTATGAGATCCAAAGCATCAATTGAAAAGCCACATGCATCATGTAATCTTTATGCAATATCACTTTTAATAGTTCCAATAGTTAACTTCAAAGTGAGCTTTGGCAAGACTTCTTACCATAGATTAGCATGAACATTTTAAGTTTTTTATTAATTTGAAATCATGGGAATCCTACCAATGGGAATAAAGTGAGGTTGAACCAACTTTTACTTTATTGAAGTTTAAAATTTGTCTCAACAGAGAATCAAGCCTGGATAAATTCACATGCATAGGAAATTTTTTATACATCTATTTTAGGCATCAAGCCTAGGTGCTCTTATTCACCTTCTCTGGAGATTGCTTACCTCTTTGCCCTGATACAGAAAAGTTAGATTTTCACTATGCCTGAGGTGTCTGTCCTTTTTTTGCATATTTGGTTCAGTGAAGGCCATCCAATACTAAAATTTAGGCTTCTATTGGAAAATGTCATAAACTTTTAATTAAGGAGATATATTATCAACATATTATTGATAATATTTAAATCCAATCATAGGTGGACTTGCAAAACTTTGTGGGAGTTTAACTATATTTTTGATATTGCTGAGTTACAAGATAAATGGCTGATGCTTATGTTTTACTGTTTTATTTTATATAATCAGTGTAAAGGGATTAAAGAATATATAAGTAGGGAAATCACTCTGGATTTAATAATTAACATATCAGTGTAAGGCTATGTTTTTGCTCCCTGTTGAATCTAGGTCACAGATATAGGGGTGGCAGACATTAATAATGTCATTATTGCCTGTTAACATAGCTCATTCACAGGTTATAGTAGTCATTGCCTTTGCAAGGAAATATTGATTCCTATGGAAACAAAGGCTTCAAGTTAAAAATAAATTAATGAAGAAATGTCTCCAGGAACAATCTGTGCACTGCATATACATTTAGTTTTTATCAACATTGTACTTCATGCTGTTCACAAGACTGCTTGCTTACAGTACAAATTCTGATTGGCATAAACAAATGCATTGTATATCGCTGTCATTTGATATTTGTTACTTTTATAATTGTAAGGCCATTATACAAGGAAAAAATTTCCCTGTGATCAGAATCTGCTTGTAGTAAGATGAGGAAGTGATTTTTGTTTATCCATGGCATACCTGTAAGCCCTGGATATAATTCTTCTAGGTTTTGAGACCTCTGTCATCATTATTACATATTCGTAAGTGTTCTAAAGAGCTCAGAAGAATAGGCCTGTTTTTGTGTGCAAATAAGTTTAAATCATTTTGTTCTGTAACTGCACTGAGTTAGTATACAAATAAAGTACATAGTGGCTATGCTTTCTTTTCAGTATTCAGGTGAACATGGCCAGTTGATTGTCAACAACATGGGTATTTTCAGACTCTTCTCAGGGCTTTCATCAATTGTGAATACAAAAGAAGTTTCTGCAAACTTGGAGTCTGGCTGTTATTCTCCTTCAAAAGCAAGATGTGTCTGACTTGTCTCTTCTGGTTCTATTAAAGTTCACCAGTGATGACGAATCCCTAAGATGAGAAATATTGTGGTGGTTTTTTTCTGAGCTATTTAATCTTATTTTCTTACCATGTTTTTATGATTCAGGGACATTTAAGCCTGTAAAATTTTCTTTTTAATTTCTACATTGTTTTTATTTTCTGGAAATCCTCAAGTCAATTGTCTTCATGTGTGTTTGCAGATTTTCCAGGTAAAGTAGGCTGCTAGTCAGAAGTGCCTTTCTAGGTATCTGATGGCTTCAGATATAATTTCTCCTCATTCGCTTCAATACATGTTTTTATAAATTATACATTGTTAGAAATTCTCCAAAAGCTTAAATTTCATTTTTATCCTGATTTAAAACTAATCTCATGGTTAGTCCAAAATATGGTCTAAAATGCAGTATTTTACTCAAGCTAATATGGCCTATCTGGGATGCTCCAAAATGCTTGACTTTGCTCACACCATCCCTAATGTTTTTTATGATTTATGATGTGATCTTTGTTGTTCTGTGCCAATGACTTGTTATCTTCAGTATTTAGCACTCCCTTAATCTTTGTTTCAGTTTCATTCCTTCTCCACAATTGATTTATAAAAAATATTAAATAGCTAGGGACCAGCAACTCTGCTCTGTGGCAGTGCCCTTGGAAATACAGACAGAGCCTGGTGCTCTCCAGTGAGATCAACAAGGCCTATCCTTGACTGGTTTTAATTCTTTTAATGTATGCAATGCTGATTTTGTGTCCTTGTTTATTAATTAAGATCTTGTGCAGTGTGCAGTTAGTTGTGCCCTACAGAGATCTAAGTGTATTGTATAACACTATTAGCCTTTATCAATAAAAAATGTAATCTCATAAAAGTATTGAATTAGATTGAGATCTATTATATATAAGAGCATTTAGATCAGTACTTCATTGTACTGTTGTCCTTTAATTGAGTCCCCTGTGAGGTGTTCCATTATTTTCATTGGGATCAACCCAGGATAACAAAGTCTGTAATTGCTTCAGGTATTGCCCCACTTACCCTTTCTATGTCTTGGCAGATTATTTTCTTAGCCTGCTCCTCTGGAAATTGCCATTAAGAATTGGAGATGAGTTTTTGGTCTCATTGAAAAGCTACATCAATAGTTCAGTCATCTTCTACACCAGATCTCCTCTAGCTGTTAGTTGAGAGGTATCTGGATGTGCTGAGTCAGAACTGTTTTTGAATTAAATGAATTTAAAATAGCTTCTATTGTAACATCTTGTCTCAGGACTAACAGAATGGGTTCATTATAACCACATAATTTACTTCTTATAAGCAAAGTACATAGAATATTTACTGAAAATCTCAGTGTCTGTTATTAATGCTTGCCCCTTGCTTATTGAACAATATCCCAATACAATTAAGATACCAATCATTATTAGTGTAATAAAAAGTAACTTCCTTTGGCATTAATTGTAGTGGTCAGAGACTCTACTTATGACTTTCAACTTTCCTCATTAGAGGTTTGCCTTCCAGTGGCTAATTTATATTCATTGCTATTAACATCCCATTTTCTAAATGACATTTTCCAAGAGATTTGTTTGTTTTCCTGTGTTTCATCTGGGTTCTTAATTAATGTCTCCTCTTGTCTTGATCATAGGTTTGGAAATTTTGTGTCTTCTAGGGAAACATTCCAAATGACAATTTACTTTTTCTTCATAATTATTATTTAATTTAAATTATTTTTCACAGAATTTCCTTCTTACATTTGTTCCATTTTTTCTTAAAATCATTCTTTGAAAGCCCTAAATACATATTCTTGATAGGGACTCCATTGCTTTTGCACACAATGAGTGTAATGATGTCATGTACTCAAGCAACTGCTTTTCACTCCTGGAGTCAATTCCTGTGTCTGTGTAGATCATGCAAACTTTAGATTTTTTCTTTTTTATTTGGGGGCAATGCTTTTTGACCCAGGAAAGTGTCATCTGTAGTTCGTGTATTCACTGGTGGCTGTAACACTGGCAGTATGACACTTCCCCTGTGATGTGTCCCCGTGTGGCAATTTAAGTCTTTCTAGTCAAGCTAGATAGTGAAGGAGCTGAAAACCGTATTCTTAGATGAGCAATTTGAGTATCACCCAGTCATGGGTAATTCTGTGTGAACTTTTGGTGATACTGATGTCTCCAAAAGTACCTATTGAACTTTTTGAACAGAGGGTGAGTGGGGCTGTTAGACAGGTCTGAGGAGGTTAGGAATCTGTCTCTCTTTCTTAGTGCTTACAGATTTGTTTTAGCTCTTCCCTTTCTCCTAAGAATATTATATAAGAGAACTGTGTTTCACTCTCGGTTTTGGACATTGTGACCAGAATATGTATATTCTTGAATAGAATATTCTTGGAATAACAAGGGCCTATTTCTGCTATAGTATAGGCCTAGTTTTTGCAATATTTTCTCTCCTTATTCCCTTAAGCCATGTCTCTAGTGAATTTTCAAAATACTTGCTGCAGCCGTAGAAAAAAGAATGTTTTTTAAAATTAGATGGGCATGAAAGCAAAATTAAGGTTTAAAAGTCCCATCAAATCTTTCTCCTTCTACCATTTATCATTTTGCAGTCAGGTTTCCTGTGTGCTTAAATAAATTGTTCCTCTCTTCCATGAATTTCAGTACAATCCCAGTAGTTCAGACATTTTGACAGCAATGGTTGCTACGTAACTACTTCTTATGGGAAATATTCTCATAAACTAAACCCTCAGATTAGTAACTTTTTATTGTACTAGATGTGGAAATATTCAATGAATAACTAATCACTGCAAGAGGCTTTTCAGCAGCAATGCTCCCAAGCAGTGCACTGAAAAGGAAAATGATGTGGTTGGATTAGCAATGGCCATACCAAAAGATATATTGACCCACTTCCACTAACAATCCATCAGTTACTACAGCAAGATGAATCTAACAATATCACTAATATTTCCAGCTGAAAGCCTTTAGTATCAAGCCACGCAGCCTATGCTTTAGTTGAAAAATTATAGCTTTGCATTTCTGTTTGCCAGCAACTGGCTGCTGTACTACAAAAGTACAATTATTCATTTCAGTGAAAGTGCCTTCTGATAACACTTAACCTCCAGCTTCCCTCTCTTCCTCACTATGTTCTGACTGAAGCATATCTTTTTCCCTGATTTATTGCAGGAAAGAAAAATGTTTTTTAGATCTTTATGATTTTTACATTTTATCATGGTTGCGTATTTTTTATTTTTCTTTTCTTTTTAACTTTGTCCTACAGCCTACATGCCTTTGTTCAAATCTAGATCGAGTAAGATCATTTTAGGTTTTGCCTATTTTGTTAATTGTCCATTAGATATTGCACTAAGATATTGTTCCTTAATATTGTTTCAGATTGAAAAGAGGTTCAGTCACTTCTGACAGTCACCCCGACACCTCTCAGAGCATGTTGGCAACAAGCCTGAGGACTCCTGGTGAATGAGTGCCCATTTCAGAATCCCTTATAAATTAAAGATTGTATAGAAACTCTGATTTAGTAAGTATACTAAAGAAAGTGCTTTCCAGAATGCTGCTTAGGCTCTAAATAAACACTGGTTTTACAGAAAAAAAAAATAAAAAAGAAGAAAAAAAAGTGCAGTTCAAATATTTAAAAGTAAAACAGCAAAAGATAAAACAGAACAAAAAAAGAATCTAAAGCCCCCCATTTAACACCTTCTGTGATTATGCATTTGCTGTGCTCAGAGGCTCCCCACTTACCTCAAAGATTTTAAAAGAGCATCATAGGAAAGAGTAACATCATAAACATTTGGTTCTTTTCTATAGGAGAAAAATTGAAAGAACAGGTTCTTACTTTGCAGGGCCTTGTACAAGCATAACAGGAGTATCTGCTAACAATGATTCTGAAGAGCAGATATGTATATGAATCAAAAAATACTGATTTGAACAATATTACAGAGCAAATCCAGATCATAAAACTTGCCTGATTTCTCTTGATTTAACAATTTGCCTTACTTTCTGATTTTTAGATCTTACTGTGCGAAGTTTTCTTTCTTGTCAATGGGAAGCTTGGCAACCTAGATTGTAATGTTTGCAGTTTAGTGACATGATGTGTTAGCCTGGCTGGTGTAGCAACTCCAGACACATTTGGATAAAACTTTAGATTTTATTTGGCAAGTCTAAGACAGAATTTCTACCTACCTACTGCCCCATCCCCTCTATTTAAGGTTCAATGTCAAATATCATTTATGTTTTGAAAATCTTTATGGGAATAGATGAATACTGTCGAGTAGAAAAAGCTAATAAGAAAGTTTTCACGTGCATTGACCACGGCCCATCATGTCAATGGGATACTAGTGCATTGTCCACACAAAAGTGGTTGGATTTACCTTAGAAGGATGACTAATGTATAATTTGACCATCTTAGGCTCTGACCCACAAATCCACATTTTTAAAGGATTATTCTTTGCAAAGATTTTGGATTTTATTCCTTTTCAGAAATGTATTTCTCGATGTGAACCCAAATCTGAATTTCTATTCAATTTGATTGTGTTTCCAAAAATATTTTAGCTGCTTATTAAAATAATTTACTTGCACTTACATTAATTAAACTTGTGACAAAGACTGTAGTCCTCAGAAGAGTCATTGATTATTTCAGGGGAAAAAATAAAAGATAAAAAAAAAGGAAAAAGCAAATGGAGAGAAAATTATCAGGAGTAACTGGGAGGTGGAACAGGTGGGAAAAAAAGGAAAAGCAACCAATTTGGCACCTCTGAGAGCCTTCATCTGGAACTGGTAGAGAATAAATTCTTTTGAAAGCTTGTGATATCATATAAAAGCTGGCAAACTCATTCTAAGGCAATGTTGGAAAGCTTTTAACTGGAAAAAAGAAAGAGGGAGTGAAAAAAGAGACCTTCTTCCAGAGTTTTCCAGCAGACTGGTGTGATTACTGCAGATCCCTCAAATACCAATTATTTACACACACACACACACACACACACACACATATATGCACGTGCTGTTTGTAATTATTTTGATTGATCAAGGATTTTTCTATGCTTATTGAAAGCCATGCAGAGCAAATATTACCAAGCGAATTATGTAATTTGTAACATTTACACACCCAACATGCCAGATGAATCTCCTCTGGAGATGATACTTTTTTGATTGAATCCAGAATACCAAAGCTAAAACCCAATGTTCCAAGGCCTGTGTAAAAATTCCCATTATCTCAGGAAGAGCAGTTATTCTCTGAGGTAAGTTACAGTACTGTCTTGGAATGGCAAAAAGGCTAAACTAAGATAAAACTGCTATGCTAAACTAATTCAGCTGAGAAGAGGCATTAGCAAATAATTACCATAAACAGTGTTCAATTATTATATTTGAATAGCACTTTTTATTACAGTCTCAAGCAAATACATTTGTTTATCCCAGTAACACATCCCTGTGCTAGGAGTTTTCATATTATGCTTCACAAATTTGGAAGCATTAAAAAGCAAACAAACTACTGCAGATCACATGCCTATAACTAAAAGTCTGAATATTCATGAAAGCAAGTGTGATATTTCACCCTGAATTCTGTTGACAGTGGATGATGACATAAAAGTAGGCGTTGATGCTCACAAGTGAACCTTTTCTGGATTTTGTGACTAATTTGAGGTCCAGATAGCATATTTTGTACTTTAGTTTAGCATCCATAATATAGCAACACAGATTTTGGATGCTCTGTTTTGATAACAGCATTTTTCCCTTGTTTAATCAAACCTGTTTTAAGAGCTAGGTATAGCACAAGGGAAAAAGATATCTACTATTAAAACTGAATTTCAGTAGCAGCATCTTGTTTTTCCTGGAGTGTTAAAGAGGACCAGTAGAACACATGCTCTAATTAGAATGAGGTGAAGTGCATGTCTAAGGTATAACTTCCTGAAGCCTTATCAGGGAAGAGAGATTATTCATCTGAATCCAGACTTCATGCTTTGATTTGAGACAGAAATATAATTTAAAATGGTTAATTAAAATTTGTAGTTTTTTTCTTCCTTTGGCTAAAAATAACATATTACAAAATTTTCAATTCCCTGTTGCTTCAGGGAAGACTTTTTTTCAATAAATAAGACTCTACAGGCTCTGATTGTGCAGCTGAAGGACTTTACACTAAGTCCTTAAAAAGATTCTATCTAACTTTTCTCCAATAAAAGTATATATAAATTTACCTGCTCTCAGCCCAAAAATCTCAGATGATATCTGGAGATTGAATCCTATTCTTTAGATGTGTTTGATATATAGGTACATCTTCTTTACGGGAGTCTTTCAAAGAAAAAATATTTCTGCTGTCTGATCATCCATTGACATTAGGGAAGATGAGGTGTGGCTGTACATAAGACTTTGATGAGTTAATTTAAGAGAATCTCTTAATCTTCTAGATTTCTTATTTGTATCCACTGTACTTTTAATGTAGCAAATTCTTATTTCTCTAATTAATTTATAGACTTAAATACAAATATTTCACGTTAGTAAATAGTAGTGCTTAAGTGGGAGTGCTTCTGCAATGGGAAGAATGAGACAACAATACATTATATGACTACCTAGAAAGACTTTATACAATACTCCTGAAGGTAAAACAGATACTTCCTATGTCTGATTTAGCTGATGTTATGTATAGCAAGATGCTGGCATTAAGGAAAGAACTGTAGGGAAATAAGAAATCAGTATTACAATGCCACAGGTTATCACATATTCTCTGCCCTTCATTCCTAGATTGACCTCTCAAGCCATTTGAAAGGCATGTTGTCCATGCCACAGCCTCAAGATAACACTTTTAGAGAGCATCAAGAGGGCACACAGGAAGTCTTGTCTCTAGATAAGGAGAGGGAGAGCTGGATTTGTCTCTTTTTAAACTTTAATTTGGTTGTACATACATCCAACATTGTATCTATGATAAAAGCTACTGGCATTTGAACTAACCTAATTATTTTGCAGTTACAGTTATTTCTTTCTGTAGAAAAAATGTTATCCATCAGGTTTATGTAAGTGATAAGACTTGGCTCAGCCTCCCTTTATTATTTATAGATAAACAAATTAAAAAAAGATATAACCAGCCATATAATTTTTCTTTTAAAGTCTTATCAATAAATTATAGCCTTGCTATGAAAAGCATGCTGTGTAAATGCATTTTCTGCTAGTTATACATTAAAATCTTACAAGGACATGAGGAATTGAAAGTGTCTTTCTAATGGACCATTCATCTTAGAAATTATTTGAATTCATGGATTAAATGTCAGCTTTGAAAGCTTTTGGTGATTTATTTTGGATCTTAAAAGAAATAACATATTTACTGCAAAATAAAATTATTGCATTTTCATATTATGCATTAGTTATTTCCAGAAAAATATTTTTCAGAAAAATAACTTGGGGATGCTTGCCCCCACTTCTGCCTTGAAAGTTTCTAGCATTCCATGTTGCATTTGTAATGGAGTTGCAAAACAAAAATATGGAAAAGGGCTAGGCAGGGTGATTTGTGGGAATAGTGTGCACTATGCATTGAAAGGAAGATGGCACTGGCTTAATGTGCTGATAGGATTTCTCAGGTGGAAGTACACAGGACTTTGACAGAGTCTAGCAAAAAACTTTTACTTCAAAAAGAATTGAAGTATTATAGCAAACCTTTACAGTTCTTGCAGTAGAAGTGAAGGGAAATATCAAAAGTATTTATCAATTTGACATGACCGTTTAAAAGTGGGGAAGACAGGAGGCTGCATGTCCCTTCCCCTGCCTCAGGCAAAGTGAGAAGTATTGACAGAGAGATGATTGACAGTCAGTTAAGGCAGTAGAAAGATCTTTTGGCCTTTTCAAGGATTTAAATCAGATTTGGAAACGCATTAAATAGAATTAACTTCAGACATTTAATTGTAATGCCTGAGTTAAAATCTGAGTTACTTGAAGCACCTCTGTAATTGAAGAAGATTGATAGATATGTCCGAAGGCAATTCAGCCTCCTTAGTATCTGCACTATCCCTCTGGTACTATCCCATTTTTTCTTCTGTGATAATTTCCAGACTGAAATTTTTCAAGTAAGTGGCTAAAATGAGAGAGACTGAATCCAGTTTTAAGAAGCCAAAAATCATTATGTACTGATAAAGAGAAGCAGGGACAAAATTATTTATGGAGCTAGCTTTACAGGAACTGAACATCATGTAGCTCTGTTTGATTGTCTTTGTTTAGCTCTATTTTGATACCATTTGTTGCTGAAGTGTCTCAGGAATTTTCTCTCAACTGATTTCTTCATAAAAAAGCAAAGGAGACTGATCTATTCTTCAAGTGCCTGCAAAATTATTCTGGCAGAGAAGCTTATATGCAAAGATGCAGTCTCCCTATTCCAATAATCACGAAAAGTATCAATAAGGCAATATGCAGTGATCCCTTTTTCCTTTTGAATGCTAAAATACTGGATCTTACGTGTTCTTTAAATGTACCTTTGAGAAAGTGCTGAGGAGATCCTAAAGATTAAGGTTTAATAAGTACAGAGTTAAGAGAGATCATACAAGAGTTAAATTCAGGCTGTCAGAGAGAAAATGTAGATTAATAAATTGAAATCTTTGTTACAAAGAGAAGTTAGAGAGAACTTCAAAATCTTTATGCAAAACTGAGAAAATAAAGGACTAAATTTTCATGAATTAAGGCCTGTGAACAGCTTCAGAAAAGGATTGCCAAACAAGCAAGGAAGTTTTTTAAGTGAATAAAGAGCTCTAGGTAATCAGAATTGCAGATTTTGTGTTATGAACTAAGGGAAAGCCTTGATAACCTTTGCCTAAAGTCTCAGTAAAAGCCTCTTTCAGGAGTACAATACTAGGAAAAACAACAACAGACTGTATGTAGCATAAAAAGGGTAGGGAAAAAACCCTAAAAATGCTCTGATGTCATTATGTATGTTTCAGAAACAAGTTAATTTTGAATACTGTGATCAAGGCTGGTCATTTTTCCTAGAAAGTATTATGGAAAGATAATTGATCTATATATAGGAAATGAAAGTGATTGACACAGGAAAATAGCTTTGTCAAAAAATAGACTAAAAGTCTTTGGACTATAAGCAAGAAAGAGAATCAGAATGAAAGGGCATGAGAGAAACTGGTAAATTAAGAAGATAACTTGACTGTTCCCTTTTCAGTATACAAGATCTAAAGGAATTCAGATGAATTATAAGTAATGCATATAAATATTAGAGGATGTTTCAAGTTGCTATGTTTTCAGTTGCTGTCCAGTTCATTACCTGCTTTCACACTGGTGCTGTTCCCTACTGGCAGAAGTCCTATTCAGAACTTATTGTTTCAACAGTAATGAAGAAAATCTGGATTACATTTACAGTGTGTGTGTTAACTGATGGCTATGGCTTAGACTGTGTTACATGAATTAATGCTTTTCTGCCATTTTTCCAGGGCACAGAGGACTGCACCACAACTCTTACCTTTCTTCATAGCCTTTTGGGAAGGCTAAATACTGCTGACATTTCTGAGGTGCTTGACTTTTTCTTTTACCGGGGCATGCCATCCTTTTGCTCTAGGAAGAAATCCTCTAGTAGATGTTAATTTCCAGAGTAGCCACACAACTAAATTCATGCTTACTCTATCAAATGGGGAGAAAAAGAATAAAGTTAAAAACCAGGTGAAAACCCAGATATGCTAGCCAGAATACCTGACTCCAATTTTATTTTATTTTAATGAAGTTTAATCTCCATTTGGTGATATTGAACAGAATAGTCTTGTTAAGGAGAGTGGAAATAGCCTGAAAGTATGTGGCAGATACATTGCCCAAAATATCAGTGCTGGTTTGTTGCCTTTAAAGTAGTCAAAAATGTATTCTGGGAAAGTGCAAATGGTCTGACGAAGAAGTCTGTCATTAGAAAGGAGGAAACAGGGAGACATAAGGATATGGAAAATCACAACAGAATTTGAAAGCACTTACATTCTCTTAAAATGCACTGTAGGATGTTAAAAAGCGTTCCTGCTTCTAGGGGCCATGGACTGCTGCTCTTTAGCAGATACATAAAAAACCTCTATGGCTGAATAGGACATGGCTTTCGTGGACACACCGGTGAACAAAACCTTTCAAGTTTGTGACCAGTAGATGAAAAAGGTTTAATATGTGGTCAGAATAAATAAAACTCTGTCTGAATAAGTGTTTATATATGGCTGGCTTGTTGTCTTAATGGATAGTAATTGTACCAAACATAGCACTCTATAGAAGGTAAATACCTGAAATCAAAACACTGTTAGTGGCCAGTTTAGAAATAGCAATGAAACATGCTTAAAACAAGAATTTTATAACTATTTATATAACTGCATTGAAAGACATAGACTTTCTCCCCTTGGGAAAAATGAAATTTGAAAACTTGATTCAAGTTGTTCCGGAGATATAGTTAATCCAGAGATAAATATTCTGAACTGTTGCTGGAATAGCCTATATGAGTAAAAAATGCATTAAAGATTCACAGTCTTTGCTTTGGCCAGGATGGAGGAGGGAGAAAGAAATAATTTGGTTCTGTGTGAACCAAAGGCAGGAATTTTGGTTAGTAGCTTTTTAAAAAGCTTTGATGGTTAGAAGACATTTTCAAGTACAAAAGATATACCATTTAAGCAGGATGAGTATTAGTTATAGTTATTTTAGGATGAACTAATGCAGTCCTGAGATTTTGAAATGAGACAGGACTGCATTTTGCATGTTGCTTTTTAAAAAGGCAGGAACATGAAAGGAAGCTTCAGGGTCTGCCTCAGTGGGGAATGCTTAGGACCGTGCTGTGTTTGAGCACTTTGCCTTCCCCATTGTTTGTCTGAAAGCCAAGTACATGTTTTAGTCTGAATCAGATGACTGCAGGAAGTACAGAAATGCGTGGCTGCTGGTGAGTGATGCTCTTCCTGAGGTGAGGTTAAAGATCAGTTGTACACGTTTTTCTCTGCCAGTCCTTGCCTACCAGAGACTACCAAATGAACATGGGATCTACCTCCTGCCTAAGTCTGCTAGTTTATCTGGTTTTATCCAAACTGATCTCTCAGTATTGCTTGTGGGGTGCTGATGCTGGAGGTCCTCTCAAATCAAATTCAGAGGGGAAAATGAACATTTGTGTCTTGATTTTTTACTCCATTATTGTTTCATTAGGTTGATTTTTAATTCTCTTGTGTTTGTTCTTGCACTCTTGGAAAAAGAATTATATTGAACTAAAAAATCAGGATCAGAATATGACACGGGAAATAATAGAACTCTGCTATTTAAGTAGATGATCCATTAAAAACCAAACTTTTATGCACTGTCTGTCTCTTTTATCATCTCCTGATTGAGGTGCCTGACATTTAAAGAGAAATATGAAACAAACTACTTCACCTACCCAGTATATGAGGTAGCATGTCTCACCTTTTAAATGTTAACACTGGCACTTTAGACAGCTATTACCCTATTTCATCTCCATGTAAAATGTGCACTCATGCCACATTTAAAGCTAAGAATCTCTGGAGGAACAAATACTTTACTGTGGGATTATACCTGATTATTTGTACAGACTGTTAGCCTGGAAAAGGTGGCTATGAAAGGGTGGGATGAATAACTTGATGCCCTGTTTCCACAACTGCATTAATTATCTTAACTGGTTTGCTTCATTGTGGTCTCTCATTTGTGCTTATATTGACTTTTAAGATAATTAAATACATTACTTTACAAACTCCAGAAGACTTTAAGACAGAATAATGAATGGATCATTGACTAAACTGTAGTCAATAGGCTATTATAATTTTCCTTAATACAGTGATATTGAAAGTTTCTACTTCATTTCAAAGATTACAGTTACTGAGCAGTAACTGCAAAAATAGAGAAGAAAACACTCAGAACATTGGATAATGAGATGACATGAAAAATAATGGTTGTGAAAAGAGTAAGAAAGTAGTTTTCAAATTCAGTTTAAGTTGAAAGGTAGTTGACTTTCTCTTTCAAAAGCAACACTGACTCATTTATTTAGGATGGGTGAACTCCCCTTGTCTAATTTTGGATGCTCTCAAACATTGTGAATTCAGAAGTTGACTTTTGAGGCCAATTAAGCCATCACTGTATTAACATTTCCGTTAACATCCCCTGTGACAGAGAGTAAGAGGTGAGGACGCTGTGTCTGACAGGGACACTACAAATGTTATTAAAATGGAACTCTGAAGACCTACTGTTCTCCAAAATTTCCGTACAAATAACCCCCACTGAGCCATCATTTGACATGTTATGTGGACTTTTCAGTATGTTTGAACAGGTTCTGAGATTCTTGGCAGAAAAAAAGAAAAACTATTATGGCCTACTGGAATGATGCAAACCCCCGATATTAGTGTAGTTATTGTAGAATATATAAAATCTGATCTCATTTTGGAAAGACTCCTTTTGGACAAACTCTGAGTAGTCATAGAGAAATGATACATGAAATGGAGGAAGTTATTAAAGAGTTTCCACATACAGAGGAACTTGTTAAAAGAAGGTGATTATTGATTTTGTGATTAGTGGGAAGCATTCAGACTAAATGACTCCTGTGAGTATAGTCAGAGAGATTAATGTCTTTATGCCATCACTTGCATCTGCCATTAAATGAGTTCACAATTAATGGAAGGACACTCTTTGAAATCAGCTCTGTAGAGGGTTGCATAGGAACGTAAAAGACAGGAATATTATTGTGTTTGAAAAAGTAAAAATTTTTACAAATTATGGAGTTGTGGTGTGTGGGAATATTTGTGCGCTTTATAGAATATTCAGAATTTTTGTGTGGTCTTTCCTGGGTAGCTAATACAGTAGAAGGGAGATAGTTACAAAACCAGATGTAACTCCTAATAAAAGATAAAGTTGATAAATAGTATGAGCAGTGAGAAAAAATGATCTAGAGACAGAAACATAGCGCATCTGCAGCAGGAAAACAGGGCAGGAAGCCCTGCCACACAGCAGAACTGCTCCCTAGGCTGGTCTTGGGGTGCCTCAGAGATGCTCCTGACAGGGAAGAGCCACATCCAGTGGAAACAACCAAGGGAGGAAGTACTGTGGGCACACTCAAGAAGATGTATGATGTGCTCACTGAGCTGGAAGCAGTGGGCTCTACATCAGTGGATACATTGCTTCCAGCTTGTGATGGATGGCTTCACACTATGCTTGAAAATGGTACAGGAGAAAAAAACCTCAGGAAGGATAATTTACAAGATGGTGTTAAGAAAAAGAACCAAGGGATATGTTAAATTAAGCCACATCAGTGAAAAAATGTATCAAAGCTCAGTAAGCTATTTGGCAGCACTTTTCTCCCACCATGAGGTAAATGACAAGATAGTGGCAAAAGATGAGATTTATTTTAATGAAGTGTTCTCTGAGACAACCTTATTGCTCTAGATTGTGGAGTGTAAGGAGGAAGGGCCAAGTTCCTCACCATTTAACTAGGACTCACTTTAGGTTGATGTTGAACAGATACCCATGATGTAGAATTTATCCAGATTCCTAAAACATTAGACATCAAATGATGGTAGATTAGTTTTATGCAGTATTTATGCTGTTTTAATGCAAATAATTTTAAAATGAGAACTCCTCAGGAAGCAGCTGCAAAACCTGTGTTTCAAAAAGTCTATCAAATTTCCACTTGAGGGTACTTTCAGGGATGGAATAAATACAATCCATTATGACTTTGAAGACATGACAATAACAGCCTTTGGAGGATAATATTTTCTTCAAATATCAAGATTTTAAGACTAGTTATTACAGAGCAACTAAAGACTTAATCTTCCACTTGCTACTGAGTGGGTCTTGGGCACTTCATTTCCTCTAAGTGTTTTGCAGCTGGTAGCACAGACATATAAAAGAAACACCTTCAGGGTTCTGTATGCCCTCAAAAGAAATGCAAATGGATACAGACATGGCTGGAATAGTTGCCTATTTATATGTGGACTTGTTTTATACTATTTGGAAAACAAATTACTCCAGATGACCCACCTGTTTTATATATGTTAGTAAACTCATTATTGTACCAAGAGAGAATATTTTTTATTGTGTGCATTTTGCTGAATCTCAGGGGTCCCTCAAGTTTTTGCTTCTCTTGCATTTGAGGAAAGTTTATCTTTAGCTTACTGGTTGCAAAAATAGCCATGTTCCTTTGCCTGGCAATACTGACTTACTTCTTCTTTACTTTTCTTGCTTTATTATTGTGCTTACACAAACTAAACACTCAATGTGAGACACATTTTATACTAGTACTGAATCTTGAGGGTTAAGGTGTATCATTTGGTATTCAAGCATGTGTGGAAAAAGCATGTAAACAAACATACCTGTCTTTGTGTGTACTGTTTGAATCCTGTACCTCAGACACAATTTTGACTACTTCCCCTTATTTACCTTAAGACATATCCACACATTTACATGCATGTAGTCCTATATTTGCAGAGATAAAACGTTTAGCATCTCATTTGTCAATCTGCATAGCTTCTGCAGTAGAATTGTTCTGGCCAGCAGAACAGTGTAGGAAATTATGAGTGTAATGGCCTGTAACCATATAAGCATATACTGTTTGAAAAGACAGAGTGAATCTACTGTTGTAAAGAACTTTTTAGAATCTTCCTGTAAAATAATCTTTTGAGTAATCTTTTGAATTCAGAGTTGAGGTAGTGCTGGGGGCTTGTTCCCATACAAGACACAGAAATCATTTCTGGCTAGACCTGTGGCCTACGATGTGTTTTACTCATAATCTAGATGTGCATGCAAATCAGACTAGATTTCAAAACCTGAAAAGTTTAGAAGAAGAAGCAGTTCTGTACTATGATGCACTTTTCGTATTGCCGGCACTGACGGTGTTGTTGATGCTCCTCAGGTGCAAAACCATGGGACATAAAGTATTTCTCAGTCGGAGGACTGTTACATTTGAAGAACGTTTCTCTTGTTTCTGTTTGCAAAAGCTGAGGAAGGCTGAGAGAAATGACCTCCTTATTAAGTAATATCATAATAAGTGGGGAGCCTGGATAAAGCTTCAAAAATTAGGAATTGCTATTAGTGAGCCTATAATCCATTCCTTGTAACACCATCCGGAATCAATGAGTAGTTTCTAATCCAGAGTATGTGCTGCCTTGAAGGGAATTCTAGTGTAACAAGGAAACAAGGTTCTTTTCTCCCCAAGTCAAATTAATTTATTCTCGAAGTGAACCAAAGAACTTAGAAACTTAATATAAGTTTTGACTAATGCAGTGTGTTTTTCATTCTCCTTCCTTCTTTTCATCTGTTGCTATTCATCCATTGAGATTTAATCATCCTTTTTATCTTCTTCCTTCTTCTCTTCAGCTCATGGGTCATGTATTTATCGTTAACTGTGTTCAACTCTCTCATTAACAGCCTACCAGTGTGAAATAAAACTGCAACGTCATCACCTGCTTGTGTCTAACGACCATGGTTCAGCTCTTCCATAAACCCAAGGGGCTGCCCAACCACTTTGAGACAGGCTTCATGTCTCATCGCAGTGGGGAAGACTGAAGAAACTTGATTGCAGTGCTTAAACATTTGGATATCCACGAGACAAAGCACTGCTGGCTCCTCAGTGCTTTCTTTATCTACTAGACAAAGGATTAAAAATAAGTGCATGACTGGTATTTAAAGCCAGTCAAGTTCCCAGTGGAATTAAGTCACAATATTTTTACAGCGAGAATGACTAGTCGCTGGGGAAAAAAATCCATGTAATAGTGGTTTCCTCATGTACTGTCTCCAGTTCAACTTTGGATCTTTTTCTAGGAGATAAGTAATCACAATTTCTCATCTTAGTATGTGAATTCTAAGCAAAATATAAAATCATGAGACGTAAGAGTGGTTTCAGCAGATGACTTAATCATGTCATCTGGTCCTAAATTCTTTAGTAAATATTAAAGTCTATGAATTCTGAATTGATCACTAATTTTTTTTGTGCCTTCATTAGCCTTTGCTGTATCTTAATGTGCGTCTTCCAATGGGCTATATAGCCTTTTTCTCCTTTATGGGAATTCAGTTATGGTCAATGGCTGCATTCACAGTATAAGTATTAGCTTCTCTGATCACCTTGTATGTCAATAACCTCCTGATGGGCCTTGCAATAGCATGAAGTTTAAACAGCATAGGAGAGATTTTGTGGCAGAATATTCAATTTCTTCTAAGACTGCTGTTGTCCTCTGAGGAATCTCTTTAAGGAAACTCAGTTGTTTGATATTGATGATGGCAAGAGATATCCAAGGTACTTATGCTGTTTCCTTGAGTAATTTTACAACAATGAAATGAAGAAAAATTTGTAATGATCTTGACAGTAAAAAAGAATACTAGTCAAGAGTACTTCAACTAGGTTGAAGTTGGCAGCCAACTTGGGAAGTTGGCAGCAAATTATTCTTTTTCATGCAGTTTTTAAAGGCCCAAGTATGCCACATTTCTGCAGGCTATCGTTTTCAGATACAGATTTATTAGGACTTTCTAGGTATGACACGGGCTCTTTCTCAAGAGCTGCTTCTGGAACACAGCCTGCAAAGAATTAGCCAGCTCATTTGCCAGGAAAGAAAAGCAGGCAGTGTTCAAACAGAAACACCAGACAGAAAATTGCAAACTTTTTCCCAAATATTTATCCATTTTTTTTTCAGAATGTTTTAAACCATAGTGTATGAAAACCACAGGAAGAGCCATAGAATGATATGAATAACATGCATGACTAATAAAATGAACCCTCAGAAATCCCTGTGCAGACATTCAGGCATTGGAAGAAGGAAGTTAAAAAGATAGACTAATACCTTCACTGTCAAAACAACCCAGTGTTCTTGCATGGGAATAATGGAAAATCAAGATGCAAAGAAAGCAGGGGAGGGATCCCACACTGTGAATGGGGATATTTATGCACAGGCTAAATTTGGTAAAGGAAATAGTTGAGGAATAAGGTTTGAACTCTGATGACCTATCTGAAGGGTCACAATAAAGTCTCTTCAGAAAGGGCTGAATTTTTGTCATGACTGTTGTAACGTAATTTCTTAGGGATCCTGGAATGTTCTGCAGCACCTCTTCCTTGCCTTTTGTGTTTAATATGATAATGTTGCAAGGAGACTGTGAACTGTTTCTATTACCAAGTCTTGTAACATGCTTATTATAGTAATGGAAATTACTCCTGAAATGCAGTCAGTTGTGGAGTATAAATGACTGTGCAAGAATGAGTTAATCTGCTGCCTTTGTTAAATGTTTTTCTGTGTGTGGGAGGCCTTGGTAATTAATGCACTTTCCCCTGATCTGCAGGTACTGTCATTATTGCTATATGTGATTGATATCTCTGCCTTCACAGGTTTGGAACCTGGCACTTACACTAATAAACAGCTTAAAGTCACTGATAATAATTTCAGAAGAGACATCAGAAATTGTAGATGGAGCCTCCTGTGTTTCACTTTGTGCCCATTGCCTTTTGTCCTGTCACTGGTCACCACTGAAAGGATGGTCACCACCTTCTTTACAGCCTTTAGGTATCTATACATACTGATGAGATCTCCCTGAGATCTGCTGCTGCTTTTTCATCTATATAGTAATATCACTGTACACTGTTCAGTTGTATATTCACACATATAAGCTATAATATAAAGTGTGTGTTTCCATACCGTGACCAAATTAATTAGTTTGGTAGAGTGTGAATTGAAATGATATTGCAATTGTTGGCATAAATATATACATTCCCAAAATATGTTTAAAAAATTATCTCTACTAGGCAGAAGGTGAAATTTATCATGTTCTATTATTTTAAAGCCTTTTAATTTTCTCTATAGTTTGTCTAATAATATACTTGAAGATGTCACTATCTTATCTTAAGAGACTACCAAAAGGTATTTTCCCATGGATGCTGAGCCTTAAAATGAACACAGTCCATTTTTTTCTGTTTTGTAAATAGTTAATATACAAAGCTTCCTCTTGTGTACACAGGCATAGTATCTGAAATCTAGAATTTAGCAAGATATCCAGATACCACAGTGGGCTATAGCATAAAATGAACTGCCCCAAAACCACATGTGAGAATGATTGAAATCAGGATGAAATATATGCTTAGGAAACATAAAAGAGCATTCTGAGTTTAATAAAAAACAGAGTTACAATCAATGCCTATTAAATCAGGCCAATATCTCTGTGCTTTCATAGGGAATATAGGGCCCTCCTTAGCCTTGATTTTGTAAAGATTGGAATATTGGCACCATATTAAGAGAGAACTTTTTTCACCTTGACACCTGATATTTTCTACAGCTTTTGGTCTAAAGGAAAGAATTTTGTTATCTACTTTGTCTGCTTTTCCTTCAGAGTGAGCTGGATAAGAACATTATTTGTCAGGGATATGCCACAGCTATTCAGCACACCTCTTCTAAAACATAACTACTAGGTCTTTCAACACCAAATGGAGTTCATAAGGATCTCATATATGTGTTATGAAAGGTTTCTTTATACACTGCAGCACCATTCTCAAGGAGAAAAAAATCGATTTTAAAAGACACAGAAATCATTTTTTTAGTTCCTGCTACCTGAAAGACAAATTATTTCTAAATCAGAACTTTCCAAGGACAACTGCCATGTTTTAAGATGTGTGCTTTGGTAACTGTGTGTGTGACTAGAGAGAGAGAAAGAAAGAAGACCATGAAGGAACTAATAATCTATTTGATTATTGATTTATATCTTTGAAATAAAAATATTTTGTCACTGCAAAGAACTGTACAACATACTCTGTGTGTGAATTGTCCTTTTGATACTTTTCTAATACTATATTGATAATCTAATTGCACTTACTTATCTTGAAGCTATCAAAATTTGTTATTCATTTAATTTGGAAAATGTGCTCAGCACTCTGTGGACAAAAATATGGATTAAAAAGTACATGAGTTATTTACTCAATTGCTGAGTAAAGTCTGTTTGAGGGAAAGGTGTATTTATGAGGTATTTCCATTAATAGGGAGCTGAAGTGATGGCCACCACCTTTGTAATTTTAACAAGACAGTTTTTTGCATTCATAATGCATTCTCTAGAGATAACCGCTCATCCTTCCTCTTCCTTCCAAAATAACAACATTGCATTCAACATACTCCAAATTTTCAACACCCACCTCTCTAAGTGATTTTACATTTTGCAGCATTTTAAGCAGTTTGTTGAGGCAGTTGCTTTGTTCAAAAACTTGTTCTTACAGTTGTAGATACAAGAAGAGTTTTCAGGGGGCTCAGTCTTCTGTAAGTTGCATCCCTTCATCAAGTCTGATAAGGTTGTCCAGTTGTGGTTGTGTGATATCTGTTAGCAGTGGTTGCAGTTGTCAACTGGACATCACCTTCCTTGAGATTGTAGGATTTTACTGTCTTTAGCTTTCTTCTAGGTAATATAGTCATCTTTTGGGAGAAGAGTTCCATCCTAACTGTGGTAAATTGTATCAGTGGATTTTTCATCTTCGGTAAGGAAGTAGAATGAGTGAAGATAAGGTGAATAAGGTTAGGCTTTCCTTTACCATTACTTCACAGCTTGTGTAGGGTATCAAGTGCTATCAGAAAGGCAAATGGACAGTGGAACTTGGTGTGTATTGTGAATATATGCATGAATGCAAGATACATATATTTAGCTTCTTGAGTTATCATTCTGTATGCAAGCACATTTCTTTCTCAAGTAAGGTGAATTTGAATTTTTAAATTAGTGCCTATTAATGTATCCTGCTGTGTACAGGTATTTCAAGTTGCCTAAAAAGCTCTATTGTACTGCTAAATTGTTAAAAGCTCAGCAAATAGCAAAAAAAATTCTTCTCCAATAGACAGGAACTTATTTTTTAGTAGAATTATCCATGCAATCAACTTTTCAACCTATCCAGGAGATTTCTTTATGCTAACATCTTTCCATTAGTGCCAGGTGAATACTGTCAGTATCAAAGGCAAATTGTGTCTCAAATAATAGGCACAGATATACCTTATTAGCAATTATAACAGGAAAAGTGACATATGTCTGATTTTATTGTTATATTATCATTAAAAACTATCTATACTTTCTGTCTGAGAACACTTATGTCATGAGGGCAATAAAATATGGGTTTTATTCTTCCATTCCGATGTGATTTTGCCAGGAAATACATGAGAGACTTGAAAAATGGAGACATTTATTTGAATAGAACCATCTACATTTTCAAACATTCTATTATATGAATAGTTGCTGAGGTTGAGGTGAAACTGTGAAGTCATTTGAAAATGTGGGAATATAGTGATACAGTCTAACAAGCAAAGGAATGTGCATTGTTGCTTAATTTTTAAAGTTATATGGTTCTACATCACGTTTTCTTCATTGTACCCATGATGCAATTCACCCCAAAGAAGTTTGTATATATCTTTAATGTATTTTTTATGGTATAAAATATATTTCATACCACAATGGGTATAGCAGAGGGAAAATAATTAGTATAATTGAGGAAAGTTTGCAATTATGAACCCAGTTTTGAGCTCAGTTAGGTCAGTACAGTTTTGAAGTCTAGCAGCAGAGAAAAGAAGATAATGCCATTTAAGTAAGTGGAAAGTTCCACTGGACTTTGCTTAGACACCAAGTACAATGAAAAGGTCACTTCTCTCAATGCAGAGTGACTTGTACCAGGTTCTCTCAAGTATTTTACTCCATATTAATTTCAGTTTGTTAAGAAACTTTGAATTCCTTGTAATTAATAGTTCCTAGCTGTGAGTGGAAGGTGGCACTTCCCGACTCATTGGTGGACTGGACTTACAAGCTGTCACTTAATACTGCTTGAGAAGTACTGTATTTACTATTTTATTAATCTTTCAATGGAAATGCTAGAAGTAGAATTAATTAGTTATGAAACTTCCAGTTCAAAGTAATTGCAGATATTAGAAATGCCAATCTTTCTCTGACAGAAGAAAAGCAAATAAATGATTCTCTGCATTTTCCATACTGTATCCTTTGTTTCCCTATCTGTATGACCTAAGATTTTACTGCCCTTTCCTCTGCTTGGTTAGGATAGAGAATGTCAGACTTGTTATACTTCCATATTTCCAGGAAAATGAGGAGACTAGAAGAGAGCTGTAGGCCATTTTTCTCTTTTATTTCTATCATTATTTGTGTGTATGTCCAAATCTTGGTCTGACTCTTAGGAAAAGGATCTCTAAGAAATTGTAGGAATTGATAACCTTTACTCATAAAACTGAATTATAAGACTATAAGGCTTTAGCCATAAAAAAGCTCCTTCCATAATTTCCTGCTAGTGAATATCAGCCCTGACTTCTAACATCACCAGTTTTCCAGTCTTGGGCTACTTACAAACTGGGGCTGCCCATTAAATTATAACTTAATAAAAGTATTCTCATTTGAAACACACACTTTCAGTAAAAAAATAAGGCTTCAATAACAGTTGATACAATAATGATGGCATAAACTGAATTCTTTTAGTTACATTTGTGCACAGATACTCAACTCAGTGCAACTCAATGAAACTCAGTGGAGTTACAACAGAGTGGCTCTTGTTTTCTGTGACGTAAACTTTTTGGGGGCATAAGGTGCGTGCTTTGTTAAGTCAGACATAAATTCTCCTTTGCTCTGGTAAGTATGCAGAAGTCCATGCATGCTCTGCATTTTAGCCATTTCTTGAGTCTGGTATTTACAATTTTTTATCTTTTGTTCTTCATAGTTTGCAAATGTTTACATTATGGACTACCATGTAGCTAACAGGCAAAATGAGGTGCTGCAAGAGCAACTTCCAAAAGATAAGACCAAAATCCTATAATTTATTTTTTATACTTCAGGGAATCAAAAGCCAAACATTATTGCTTTCCCTGTTTGCGTAAACTCATAACAATGCAGTCAATTCATGGTGAGAAACAGAAAATATGGATCTTCCAGCTTTAGGGAAAAAAGTGGATTTTGAGTTCATTTTACAATTCAAGATGATGCTGTTTATATGATTCAGAACACAGGTAAATTTTACATTTGAATGGGTGCTGTAATTAAGGTATTATAAAGAAATTCTGTCTTTGCACAGGCAGAGCCTATTTGTTTGGCCTTTATCAG
Source organism: Atrichornis clamosus (assembly GCA_013400975.1). Taxonomy (NCBI): domain Eukaryota; kingdom Metazoa; phylum Chordata; class Aves; order Passeriformes; family Menuridae; genus Atrichornis; species Atrichornis clamosus. The sequence goes on along the minus strand of WBMZ01006410.1, from coordinate 519,865 downwards.
GCGTGTTGTATTATCAGTAGAGTATAATAAAATTGTATAATAAAGCTTGTAATCTGGTTCCTGATGGAACTTCTCAGGGACAACAATAACACAGGATCTCAAGGTTTCATTTCCAAGGAGCCTATAGCTGTACTCCAGAATATAAAAAATATCGTCAGAATAATTCTTCCTGTAGGTTTTTGCCATGAAAATACCTTCCTTTGTGTGGTTCCTCACACTCCACACATTAGAGTGCATGCTACATGCTAGCATATTTGCCCACAGTATTGGAAGAAGAGCAAAGAAATCTTTTTAGGTGTCATATCTTGGCAAAACCAGGATAACATTGCTTATGTTCTGAAGCCCACTGTGTGTCCCAAGTGGAAAGAAAAGCTGTTGTTAATCTAGATGGAGTCCCTGCCACTGCCTGCTTAGCTCACTTCTGCAGCCCAAGTGTTCAGCCCCTAGAATGGAGTTATGAAATCCTTGCAGCAGTTATAGAGCACTTTTAGAATACCTTCAGTGGAAGTCCGGCTGAGCCACCTCTATTTCTTGCCAACAGCTGTATTGCAAATAAATTGATTAGGAAAGTGTTAGGACCAGTGAGAGGCTAATCTTGCCTCTCTGGACAAGGGGCTTAGTGATGAGTGGAGCAGCAGCAAGTATATTGCAGCTCTGATCCTAGCAATAGCATCCTTTATCACAGGCCTAGACTGATAGTAAATGAAAGCCTGTCTAATAAACATTGCTGCACACCTTTAAAGATTTTGACTAGATGTTTTGGTAGCATGGGAAGTAAGAACTACAAAAGGTCATTTGGTAATTGATATGACTTACGCAGACCTCAGCACTTCAATTAATGTTGTTATTGTACAAATCAAATGAAGATAATCTGTTCAGCACACGAACAGCCCTGAGCAACCACCACAGAGACAATGCCTGAGATTTATACAATGCTAAAATAAGAAGAAAGTGAGTCAAAACACTGGGGTCTTTTGAACACATTATTAGTCAGTTCACTAGTCGAATTGTATTCAGTCTAGATGAAAGGAATCAATGGTACATTTAATTAGAAGGTTATTGCTTTTGTGAGAGGACTTGCAGAAGGAAATACAATTCTCTAAAGGTGTATTTAAAGTGTTCTTCATAGGTCACAACATGCCTCTTTATATACCAAAGTCATACAAATGAAGCATTTCCTTCAAATGTGGGTAATTGCATATCTGTGCAGCTAAGTAAGAGACTTGATTTTCAGAAGTGCTGGGTGCTGAATTCTTTTGAAGTTGACAGGTCTTCACTGCCTGTGTAAAGCAGGCCATTTATATGAATGCCTAAATATAGATTTTGGTGCTTGACTCTAGACTGCCAAGCTTAACAATTTTGGCTTTGATAAAAAACCCAGACTTCCTAAGCTGAAACTTTGGGTCTAGCTGGACGAAAACTGACTGTATTACAGCAACAAAATGTATATCTTTTGCCTCTATTCTGAAAATTCTAAGTGCTTGAAACAAATCACAGCAGAAATGAGAGAGGGAATTAAAAAAACTAAACTCTAGGCGTAGGCAAACCCTGACATTTGTGTTTCTTTCACCACATTGACCATTCTACTGAAAAATACTTTGATGGATTAGCAAATAGAAATTTGTTCCTATATTTATATGTATCTCAAAAGCATAATAATCAGAGACTAACATACTGTCAAGAACATAGCTTTAAAAACTATATTCTTGCCAATTTTATCACTCTTTATACCTGGTAGGTTACACAAAGTTGAAAACTCAAACAAACAATTCAAGACTAGACCTACAGCTGTTGTAAATCCATGTGCTGCATGCACTTCAAAAAGGGAATGTGCTGATATAATCCAGCTGAGCATTTGGCCTCTAGACATGAGTTTACTTTACATTCAGCACTGAGAGTGAGATCTACAGGTGGTATAAGTCAAAGCAGGTCAAATGCAAGTTATGGATCAGCACTGATTTGTGGCAGCTGAGGAGCAAAAAGTAGATTATGATGACAAAGATGTTTCTCATTACCTTTCCTAAGCACTTTTTTATTTTAAACAGGCAAACAAATCCACATACTCAAGTAGAACAGTATAGATAGATTTGCAGTTTCTGTTTTATTGGTGGTTTCTTTAACACTACCGTATGGCTGTGATTTTACAGTTGTAGGTGAGAGATCTGGCTCTGCTGGAGAAACAGTTTTTCATAGTGCAGAGCAGAGTGTAGGAACATGGCAAAATTATTTGATCCTGGAGAACGAGGAGTGGTGGAATTTCTTCCCATAATGTAGATGCCAGCAGCTTCTGGAGGGACGTTGTTGTTGGTCTCTTTTTTGTTGGTGTGGAGTTATGGTTTCAAAGTGCTGGATCACTGACTGATTTAAATTAGGGTCAATCTGTTGAAAATTAGAGTGTTCTGTTGATTCCAGTTCACTGTAAAGTTGATCTCAAATGTGCTTATTCTAGTGCTTCATGTAAAACTCGTGTAAAGATAAAGTATATACTCTTAGAAGGAATGAGATGACTACAGGGAGATAGGAAGAAGGACTTAAAACTTTTGAATTTGACTGATGTTATTTTTTTCTTTCATACTGAAGAAAGAATGGAATTGGGTGCTTTAAATGCCTGACTATTGTTTTAGTCTAGGTATTCAGGGAATTTCCATGGCTATATTCTCTAGCCCTGCAAGCAGGGCAGTACCTGCTGCCAGTGCACAGCCCATGGTGATCCTGAGCATTGGAAGGCATTGGTAAAGCACAAGAGGCCTCTCACAATCAGGAGAGTCTTTGTTCTTCCTAATCATTGGCCTCACGTTAGTTTTTTAAAAATGCTGATTATGAAGTTTGGATCTGCCCTGAATACAGAACTTTTTAGTGTAGAGACCAAGAAGCGAAGGGAAGAGGTGATTCTGCAGTACTTTGTACATTTATGTACAAAATCCCATGTACTGGGACTTGGATAGCTTCAAAAAGCTTTATTACTTTGTACTTTAATGCAGACACTGGTATTGTAGCTACAAATGTTCTCATATTTACTCTTTGTTTAAACTGTTGTCTTCATGTACAACCAAAGTGAATAAATGACTGCCTGTTAATCCTGAATCCAAAAAAGCTCTGATTTCTCTTGGGAAGCTGTCACGCTATGGTTCTGATCTCTGAGACTACTGATATACTGACCCCAACTCCCTGGCCAAAAAAAAAAAAAATCAGTAACACTTTCAAGGGGATTTTGGATACCTATTTTGCAATGTGGTCTCCTCCTTCTGAATCGGAAGAAAACCAATCAAATAGAACAGGACTATGTTATATTGATCTGACCTCTTTCTCCCTTAGAGAAATAGGGGATGATTTCAAATCGGTTTCAGTGTGAAATTTCCTCCAGGGTGATATTTACCCAGCCACTAGGAGTTTACATGCAGGTCTGGTACAAGTGCTTTGGAAAAGTCCTGAGCCTTGAGACACTCTTGATAGCTACATAAAAATATTTGGTTTGGCATGTGCACATGTTTATTTATTTATTTTTTAGATGTAGATGAAGAATTTCAGGAGAGATTTGAGAGACTTTGAAGATCTGGCTTTGGAGTAAGTTTTAAAGAGATATGATTCTTAAACTTTTTTTTCATGTACCTGTGCAATTTGGATGACATGACTGTTCAAAATCCATTTGCTTCTCTGAGTGGTACTTACTGGAGTGGGTCTGTGACTATGCGTAGTAGAGCCCCTGGCATGGAGAGAAGGCTGGTCAAGCCTCCTGCTACCAGGACAGTAAGAGCCACAACCACTCTGCTCTAAAGTTTCAACTAAAGTTTCTTCATTAACATTAATATTGGGACTTAGAAAGGAACTTGACTTCTGCACATACTTGAGGGGGAAGGAAGCAAATCAGCATCTCTGCTCTGTTTTTCTCTGGGTAGTAATCCTTTCTCACACTTTTGGGGAACATCTTCACATAGTTGCCTTTTTACTGCCTCTCAGATAGAGAGGCCTCAAATAATAACATCTTCTGTTTGTTCTGGGCCAGTAGTTCTTAAATCTGACAACTGGGAATGAAGTCCTGTTCCTAATACCTACCACCTCACCTAGTGTTCTTACACAGATTTTGTCTTTTTTTTCCCTTCGACGTTAAATTACATTGATCCTTTCTAGAGAGAAGATATGTGCTATTGATTCAATAATATATTTCTGCTGTGTGCAAGTCATCTATTTGTCTAATGTAGCTATTTTTTGCTGTTTACAAAGTATTTGAGTGTGGATGAGATGTTCATTGAACTCTTTTGAATTAACTGTGTGTTGCAGGTCCTACGTATGATTGCTAACTTTTTTTTCACAAAAAAATGTGAAATGCATCTTCTCCATCTCTTTTGATCTAAACCAATGTGATTGGCTTTACAATCAGTTTTCAATAGAACCACAGATGAGGGTAAGCTAGTTTGCCTTTTGTAAAGTGATTCTCTTCTGTAATTGTCACTTTCTAGTAGGATAAATATTCTATTTTTGTTGATCTCTACAAGGCCCAAAATTATTTGGTACCAGCAAGGGGAAATAAATGTGCTGGAGACAGGAATAGCAAGGGCTCCTTTCCTGAGTAAAGCTGTGAGAAGAAATCATAATTGAACCTACTATCATTTTAGTTGATAGAAAACCAGAAGAAAGTCTATTCTTTGCCATTTGTGTCACTTAATAAAAATCTCAACAAAACACGAACTCAAACGCAGTAACCTACAGCAACAAAATAATGATGCAGCATCCATTAAATACTGACTTGCCTTAAAACAAGCAAAAACCCAACAGTCTCACCTTAGCACTGATTCACAATCATTTGTAGCCTATATTTGGGTTCTAGTAAGGAAAAAGTTTTTCTACTAAAGTCACTCTGAGTTGATCTGACCTGTTGGTATTTTTGCTGGTAGTGTACCAATACAGATTAAATCCTGAATATTTTCTTCTCATTGTGCCTCATCTGTTCTTTTTGGCTACTTGAGAAAACAAAAATTTTGTGATTGGGAAATAATTTTTTTGCACTTGAAGATGATCTGTCGAGTTTATAGCATTTTTAATAGTCACTGATATGAGAAATAAACCATTCCCCCCAAATTCTCAAGTTTGTTGAGATTTGTGAGATGAAAATTTACACTAATTTGTTATTTTTGAGCTTCTCTAAGTTCATATAACCTATGTCTTGTCTTTTGCATGTGAGTAGTTTCACTGGTTTTATGGGAGCTGATAGTGACTTAAAGAGGGAAGAGCAGGTATCTTTGATTAAATGTTTTTTTAAAATTGTAAGGAATTCAGGATCTGTATATTAATTCTGGGTCACAGGCCTAGCTGTGCTTGTGTCTTAGTACACGACAAGTACAATAAAACTTTGGCTTGCTTAAGCCAAACTACAGTACCTTTCATGAACTGGGGGGACAAAAATAGGAACAGGTGATTATAATGATTCAATTGATACAAAGTGATTTAAGATACAAGAACTTGATTCAACAGATACACAGCACAGTTCATGTTTTAATATAGAAATGCTGGTTGTTGGGAAGCAGGGGAAGGGATTTTCTCATTGTTTTAGAATAACAGACTGTGGGGTGGATTTTCAGGGCTATATTAATGCACAGCAGCTCTGCTATTCCACTTTTACACAAGAGAGATTGAGTTGTGCCAAGTAGAGAGGGTGAGGCCCAGAGGTGAGGACAAAAGTCCTCACACTTCACTTCTTTAAAACCAGAGTTGCAACAACTTTCCTCCTTAAGTTCTTAGAGTAAAATGGACATTTGGGATTTTTACTCTGTCAGACCTATCTCATAAAAGTTTTCCCCAGAAGCATAGCTAACACAATTATCTCCCTCAATTTTTGCATTAGTCATGGAACGCTAATTAGGAAAAGTCTTCCAGGGTCAGCCTTTTGTTCCATGCAAGTTGGCAGTCTGGGACAGGGGCACAGAGATGGCAGGGGCTCACACATGAGCTGTAACTAAATCGAGCGTGTGTAAGTGTTCTCATTACAGATGAGTTAATTGTATTTTCCTGGGGGAGTAGCTGAGAAATTGGCAACCTTTCCCTAAAAAAATCTTTCTTATGAATTCCAATTTTTTTGGTGTTCTCCCATTCAGCAGACTTCAGAGGCAGCAGCAGCTCTTGTATCAAGGGCCAGCTTCTGAAAATTTGGAGCCTACTTCCCCTACAAATCTGATTCAACCAGTACAGGCAGCAGTGGCATGGATAGGTCTGTTCCTCTGGAGAAGGAGGGGCTTGTATCTTGGGGAGGCAGAGAGGAGATGGTCCTCTAGCTGTAGAAGAATTGACTTTCTTGAAAAATGATCATGCGGCTGTAGGGCTTGTTCTAGTTACAGAAACATCAAAAGCAGCCGGTAGTACTTTAACAGTGGTTCTCTGATATCTGTTCCAGAGCTATTTTTATGGATCTCCAAACCAATGGGCATCAGGTTAAAATTTACAATAAAAAAATCTCCATGTCTGAGGTGAGGAAAGGAGGGACTTTAGCCCACGAGCTGAAGGCTTTCTTCAGAAAAGTAAATTCTGGAATAACTTCTGCCTTTTAGTAACATGCCTTGTTTCATCTTTGCAGATGCCACAGAAGGAGTTACACTCATGCTTTCTATCATGCCCATAAGAAATGTATCATTAATTCTGCTCCTGGCCTTCCCCCACTGTCAACAAATAAAATTAATNGTCTGTTCCTCTGGAGAAGGAGGGGCTTGTATCTTGGGGAGGCAGAGAGGAGATGGTCCTCTAGCTGTAGAAGAATTGACTTTCTTGAAAAATGATCATGCGGCTGTAGGGCTTGTTCTAGTTACAGAAACATCAAAAGCAGCCGGTAGTACTTTAACAGTGGTTCTCTGATATCTGTTCCAGAGCTATTTTTATGGATCTCCAAACCAATGGGCATCAGGTTAAAATTTACAATAAAAAAATCTCCATGTCTGAGGTGAGGAAAGGAGGGACTTTAGCCCACGAGCTGAAGGCTTTCTTCAGAAAAGTAAATTCTGGAATAACTTCTGCCTTTTAGTAACATGCCTTGTTTCATCTTTGCAGATGCCACAGAAGGAGTTACACTCATGCTTTCTATCATGCCCATAAGAAATGTATCATTAATTCTGCTCCTGGCCTTCCCCCACTGTCAACAAATAAAATTAATACCAAAATAAACTATTAAGGTAATTAAATTCTTGAGTATTTTTGCTATACTTGTCTGATTTCAGAAGCAAAACCCCTATAGTTTTATCACGATCTGATTTCAGGGATGACACAGTCCAGTTTTTCCCAAGGTACTCCGAGACTCTTGACGCAGACCTGGTTGAACAGGTCATGCTCGGGTGGTCCCACAGGAGCTGTGGAGCACTTGTGGGGCTCCATGAGGTGTGATGGGTTGCTGTGTCTCAGCAGTGAGGGCAGAGCTTGCCCTTGTGGGCAATCTGTAAGCTTGTTCTGAAAACCTGCAAATTTGAGAGTAATTCAGTGGTGTTACTTATTCAGCTACTTCTATAAAAAAAAAAAAAGGCAAATGAGATGAAAATCCAAGTGTTCAGCCAGTTTACGATTGAGTGAATTCAATGAGGGGTCAGTAATGTGTTACTACACATGCTTTTCTAGTCACAAGTCTCATGTTAATTGCCTAGTCAAACTGTTTAAAAATTCTCGCTACCTGACCTGTTCATCATATCAATCTCAAACTGATTCTCACCTGCTTATGTGTTCCCAGAGTGCTCATTTATTGCTTCCCTGATTGCACACTTCATTTTGCTGAGACTTAATTTCTACTGGGTCTCTTAAAATAGACCCACAGAGAAAAGACAACTCAATTTGTAGTGTAAAAATCTAAAATAGAAGCTCTGAAAATCTTAGAGTTTAGTCCAAACTTGGCTTTATATAGCACATATTTTTACTTTACAGGAAGTCATTTGGCTTTATTCTGGGTCTAAAGCAGTTGTTTTTTTTTTTTTTGGAAGTGAAAGTATAAATATTTGACTTAGAAGTTGCCAGGTGGGAAGGGAGATTTATCTTTTTTCTTGAATCTTTCACTCACTAAGTAACATAATGATTTTATCTTTATGATTCTATAGTAGTGATTAATGAAAGTTGCTATAGTAGGTTGAAGGGTGACTTTGCTAAAGAATCTTTGAATCTGAAACTATATATGTTTGATTAAAAAAAAAAACAACCTAGATTTTTTTTTTAACTATCCACTGGTGAGCCACTTCTCTTTTGAATGAGCCACACCAGATGAATATTCATAGAATTTCTAGGCCACCAGTTTTTCAATCTTACCTTTCTTCTTCTAAAAATACTGCTGTCAATTTGCGAAAACGAAATTAAATCAGTCAAGCTGCATTAAAAGGTGTAATGAGATTGTAACTGGGGCAAAAGTGTAAAACCATTCAGTATCTTCTGTGTGTGTGCGGTTTGTTGTGGAGTGGTTTTTTTGTTTGTTCAGAGCTTGTTATTTCTGCTTTTTTGAATCTAGAGAATTTAGGCCCCACTTTTTCATCCTGCCATGATGAATATCCTGTTAAGAGAAAATCTCAAGCAACATGTTGGTTACAATGACCTGTAGTGGATCTGTCTTTTAAAGGCTTTAATTTGTATTCATTTCCTACAATTACCGTGCTGTAAACTCTCCATGCAAGACACCATTTTTGATTACATTCACCTTACTGGTTCGCTGGGCAGGATGATAGGAAATTGTGCATCATGCTAGTTGTTCAAGGTACAGCTGCATGCCAGTCTCTTAATCAAGATTCAAGCTCCTTGTAGCTTTATAATCTAAAAGCAGGCACTAAAAGTATTTCATCCCTGTTTTTAGTTGTTAAGACTGCTGAACCAGCAAATCCACCTGGCTGAGAAAGTCTGATCATATTCCTTAAAATAATGTGACATGCTATCTGGGTATTGGATGGAGGTACGTCATGTTGAATCAACCACCGTACCTTTCAGAGAGTGTAGGGACCTTCAGTGAGTGACATTTCCTTTGCAGTTGCTTTTACCAAGTGCCAAGTGCCTGCTTTAAATGGTGGATGTTTTGTACAACCCATCTCTTAGTCTCATACAGCATGAAAAATTACTGCATTTTACATTTTTCTTGGTAGAAAAATTTATTTTGTAATTGCTTTCCATTGTTGGAGGATCACAGCATCCTTTTCTGAAATACTGATAGTGCTGTTTGTGTGGCTCTTCAGCAATAGAATGTCAAGCTGCCCAGCCTCAGTGAGCTGTCAGTGCTCTCAGATTTGGCAGCACAGTGCTTCTGGCTAATGGGCTGGGAGAAGGAGGTGGCTTCAGCTTCCCTAGGCATCCCTTTGGTGGATCTGCTTCCTTAGTTGTGGTATAAATGCAAGATGGAATGGCACTCCCTGCCCCAAACAGCTTACAGCTTCAATAATGAATTATGGCATCACATGGTTTTGTAAAGTGCTGTTAGCCAAGTCTACAGTTGGGGCAAATGGATGCCTGGATAAATTTGTAACTTTTGTCTGGTTACTCATGAAACAAATTACAGAGTCAGGAGAAAAAACTAAGTCTTTTACAGGACTGTATACATGCTCTGTAAATGAAGGCCAGTGGCCCGTACAATATCCTAAGGAACTAAAAGTGACTAATTTAAGAAGTACTTCTGGTAAACACAGCATAACTTTTTTCCAATGTTGTCTGCTTTGCTTCAAGTTAAGGAATTAACGTGTCTCTACAAGCATAATACTGGGCACATCTTGTAACACATATGATAGTCATTGGTTCTGTATAGCTTAACAAGTGCAAAATTTACCTATTTAAAATACAGTTACTTGTAATATAGCCTCAGCCACTCTGAATGTAGCAAGAAGAAGATGCAGAGAGCCTGTGAGGGAAGAAACCACCTATAGATCAGAGGCAGAGGCATTGTCTATATACATTTATAACTCACTCTGATGCTTGATCAGAGATTTCATTTATTTCATTTTAAGCCACGCATTATATTGTTAATTCCAGAGAAAGCAGCACTACAAAAAGTGTTCAGAGTGACAATCCCGAATTAGGATCAAAACCACACTGTTCTGGGTGTTGTACAAACATATAAGCACTGTAGCTGGTCTACAGATTTTGCAGTCTACATCATGGAGATCACATTTTCTGGTAATAAACAGCAGGAGGGCGGGAGGGAAAGGAAAAAGAAATAAACGAGGAAATTGAGTACCGTTGTGTATTTGATGGTGAGGATCATTAACTGAAAACAAATAGCTTGTTTGCACAGCTTGAGTGCCATGCTTGTGAACTTTATAGAGAATGACTGAGAGAGTTGAAGAGCAGTGAAGAGAATCACTGAATTTCTGTGAAATATAACCTGCCCACAGTCATCTTGAGTTTTCATCAGTCCACAAGCACCCTGCCTAAAGCTCAGGATGCTCAGCAGGAGGACTTCCAGAAAGGTCAGTGATGTTTGCATCAAATTCTGGCACAGAGGAACATCAGGAGCAGTTGGTCTATTAATAAGATCTAAGATCTTATGGGAGTAAAACCAGGAAGATCAGTCCATGTGTCTTGTTATCAAAGCTGTTATTAATAGTACCATGCAAGGATGGCAACATACACATATGTGTGAACTTAATATATGAATTCAGTATCTCTTTCATATTTCAGCATTTCTGTTATGATATTTTATTTTAAAAATATTTCTCCACATCCTTATGTCATCCATGTTACCTCAGATGCCTGCCGGGAGATTTTAATTTGTTTTTAAAGGGCTTCAAAAAATGAGAGGATGGATTAAATATGAGAATATAAGCTGTCATTTCTCTTCATTATTATAAATCTGTAAAATCTTCTTAATGGATGTGGAAAGACAGGTGACATTGTTAGTAATGGACAACTGTAACTATATCACAATGAACAGTTGACCAGAAGAAAAAACTCAGTACTTTTAGTGCTAAAGTAAGTGGAATAACTTGTGCTTTTAAAGCATCCAGACATGTGCAATCACTTGGGACTTGTTTAACTTCATGAATTTTCTCACATCTGTCAGATGAATCAGGAATCCAAATGCAAAAATGTGTCATTCATATACACCATGTGTGTCTCTGAATGATTCATGTTTCTCTTGTGGGGTTATGCCTGCAAAATCATTGTGTAGTTGCTGAAGCAGAGATGAATACTTTTTCTAAGGTTGCCTCAGTAGGAAAACGAATCTAATGTGGCAGGTTTATTATTATACTAATAATAGTAATAATGCTATTTCTGCTCGTGTTGTAACAGCTAGCCATTCCCAGTTGTGGAGTGTGACATTGCTTCCAGCCCGAGTATAACACAGGCATGTAGATAGAGGATGTATGTAAACTGAATGGCATTGGGTGACACAAAAGGATCTCTGGGTCAGGACACTGAAAGTGTAGTCCTTTCAACTTGTTATTAGCTATTGCGACATAATGCAATTTAAGGAGAAATTTGAAGGGCTATAATGAGGCCCTGTTCAGATGTTTGCAGAAGACAAATGTATCTTACAGCATAGGAGAAAGCACAAGACTGGTTCTTTTCATATTTAACAGATGGTCTTTACCTGTTGTAATCACACTACTCATACCAGTTGCATGCTCATAACCCTTCTGAATCCTCCACATTATCTTGACTTTTAAGAGATTGGTACCTAATGTAAGGGTTTTTTGCATTTTTACAGGAGTACAGCTCTGAAATGCTCATGTAAGGGTTTAAAACACTATTATTTCTTGTACTGCCTGCCTATTCTTTGTCAAAATGTCATCTAGTACTCCTTGGCATTCTTTTGACAAATAAATTTCATTAACCAGTAGTATTAGTAAATCAATATTTCTTACATTCTATACAATCCATTACTGATTCTATACGACAATGTTCTTCAGGGAATCACCTATGGTACAGAAGGGATAATAATGCTAATATTTCAGACAGGCCATGGTTACTGATACTAGCCACCAGACAATGTCTGTTTGCAAACATGATTTTCAGTATTTCTGTATTGAATATGCCTCAGTTGCACTGTAATCAGCATGGACTGGTCCGTATTAAACACCTGATACCTCTCATGGTGTCTCAGCTGAATTTAGTGTAATGTACTGAACTATGAGTGAATTTATAGTAATAACTATAAAATTAAAAAGTCCCCAGAGAAGAACAAATTCTGCTGCTCAGTCAGGCAGATGCACAATGAAATTTGGTGAATTTTTTGAAAAGAAGCTAAGATAAAGGAGTTTTTGTCATTTTTCTTTTACTTCAGAAACCTACATTTCTATGGTTATTTTCCATGGTGTGTGAGTGCTCAGTTTGGGGCTGATCAAGGACTACCGACAGGAGAGTGGGTGGGGATTAGGGAAGATAAGAGTTGTCTGTGAGCATGATTGCTCTTCCATCACCCAACCTGGACAGAGACACACCCTGTGCAGTCTTCCTGGCAAACTAGGATTCAGAGATCAAACAGATAAACATGCTTTTTGAAAGCCAGATTTCTCAAATAGCAACATATATAATTTTCCTCTTTTGAACATATAGGCCGCAGTCTGGCTTAAGTTTGGTGAGATAATGTTTCCCTGAGCTCTTAATTCTGAGCAACATAATTTAATATGTAGACCTTGTTTTCCCATTTTCCCACCCCAAGGATAATTCCAGCAGCTGGACTGCCTCTGTTGTTTTTCTGCCATGAATGTTCATGCCTATTCATTTAAATATTTTCAGTGCTTTTGTAGGAACAAAAATCTTAATATAATTCTGAAAGAATTTTAACAATGCCCAATGGAAACTTGCTCTGCTGCGTAAGCAAGACTTCCCATTTCTCCTTTAGATGCTTTTGGGAAGAGGCTCAGGAATGATGGAAGAGTGCTGTAGTTCAGTCAGTGGAATGAAAGCCTGCATGTGAGCCAGCTGAGAGCAGCTTCCTTGCAAAAGTTATCTAAAACTTACAGTGTTGTAAATTACTAGGAACAAACTGTCTAACATGTGGACTTCATGGAGTCTGACTTTCTTGTGCATCAGATGATTTAAAAAAAAGCCAGACCAGCTCTGGAGATCATGAACTGTTTAAAGTCTCTTTGGTACACAGAGATACAGGAAGCAAAATGAAGAAAACTCCTCCTAAGAAAACCTTCTCAAGTGTGAATTTTCATCAAGCTTTGAAAGGTGAGGCACAAAGTTCAGGAGCTGGTTTCTTTATTTCTTTTTAATTTTTTTAAAATATTTTTTTAAGGACAGGCTTGCACTTCTACCCCGTAAATTCTGAACAACAGAATTTGTGTTACCTCAGTAGGGTACTAGGAAAGTATTGCCTGCCAGAAGCTGCCATCCCTTAGGGTGTGCTGTATGTGATGCAGAAACCCTGATGAGCCAGACAGTGGCATAGCTTTTGGATTTAAATTGGAGTCCCATCTGGAAATGACTTCCTGCATTAAGTTAATCAGACACAACTGAGTGGAGCTGAACTCTGGCATTACTTAGAGGTTGGGGTCCTGTCTGGCCAGAACCAGATGGGGGCCATCTACTCAGAAGATGGACAACGTGCCCTGATCGTATTGTTTTCCTTGATTTTTACAGAAATTTTTTATGGGAGCTTAGGATTTTAGCCTGCATTCATGACTATCTCTGAAAAACAGACGAGGGCTCCAGTCGAGTTGTGTGCTGTTTAAGCTTAGAAAATGTGTACTTTCTGCTTGGTTGCACAGGCTTTGATTTTGCTGGGCCCCCTCAAAGCCAGATGCATGCTGTCTTATCTATAGTTTCTTTTTATTAACCCAGACATAGGAAAAAACCCCAAACCCCTTTCCAAACAAAGAAACAAAATTGCTAAAAGTGAAGGTTCTCAATTTGAAAGTAGGTGGTTAAGCTATACCCTGAATTTCAGTAGTATCACACTGACAAGCCAGTCCTCTGATTTAATTCTTAAATTTAAAGTAGTACAAGAATGAAACTAGAAATGTTCTAAAATGTCCACCAGAAACTGAGCAGAGGGTTCACAAACTTGTGGGTTTCATTGCACACAGTTTTTTTGTTTGTTAGTTGTTTTTTGGTTTGATTTGGCTGGTTTGTTTTCCCCCAGCTTTTTCTGTGAAAGTATGTTCCCTTCCAGCAGATAAGGGTGCATTCTGAGGCCAAACCATCAGTCATCCTGACTGGATGTATTGAACTTAGCCTTTGTTCCTTACCTGAGCTGTGTTATACTTCCAACAGTGCATGTCATCTAGCCACTGAGATAGCAGTTAAGCTTTTCAAAGTGGCTTGAATTGAAGTAATTTTGACTAGCACTGCACATAATGGATATTAGATTCTTAATGAACCAGGGATGCTTTAGACCAGATGAAATTCCACCCAGACACTCAGATAACTTCTGACAATCAGTTTGTACCTCAAAGATGGAAATATAAGTAAGCAATCTCTCCTATGGATGCTGTTGAAGAAAAAGATGCCTCTTCCACCCATCTTCAGACCTCATGGAGATTTCATCCAAGATCAAGAAAGTGAAACTTCTATCACATGCAGTGAGAGACTCATTATCCTTCAGACTCAGTCACTAATGGATTTCTCAGACAGAACCACTTTTTGAATACCAGTAGAAAGGTTGTTTCCTTAAGAATACCAAAACAAATACTGTATGGTTTCCGTTTGACTCTTGTTGATGGTTATTGTCACCTGGGGAGCTGTTTCAGCAACACAACATCATTGCATAACAGCAATGTAGAGGAAGTCCGGTTGTCATGCTGCAGTCTTGGCAAATACCTCTCTGACTCTAGCCAAACTTTTACTGACATCTCTGCTTTATGAATTGCTTTGTCTTGTTTCTTTCTGTCAAATCCCATTTTCTTCCCGTCCTACTATCAGGCAAGTTTGGTCCAGATATATAGTTGGAATATCTTCAACAATAAGCAGATGGTTTGGGAAGCTAATAACTGATTCTAAGCTCACACCTTCACCAAAGACCATCCTGGCCATTTTATTGGAATTGTCCTGCACTCTGTGAATATCCAGGTGCTGTGTGTCTCTCGGTTATGCTGTGTGTGTGAGTTAGAGTGGCAGTGGGAACACACTTTAGAAGCTCCTTGCTGGAGCTGGTGCTCCTTGCTCCATGCTGTCACCTGCTGTCTTCCAGCTGAGTCTGTCACTTTGTTGCATGAGACTTTTGTTCCACTTCAGTCTAGCTGACATCTAGACAGGATGGCTCTAACCCCAGGCTGTACGTTTGCACCTCCTCTGCCTCCAAACAGTCTTGTGTTTTTCACTTATTCTTTGTAAATCTGGTTCGTTTTTCAGAAACAGATTAGAGACCAATCAGCCAGTCAAGATTAAGGTCAACTTCTCTCAGTGAGGCAGTGACAAGCAAAGGGTATGCTAGAGGCAGTAACATCTTTGTGTCTCAGAGACATGCTGAGCAGAGCATAAACAGTCTTGTTTGAATGTACAAGGTAGAGGAAAAACTTCACACTTGGTCTGTGCTTAGTCAGACACAAGTAATAGGGCTTTCAGGACCAACATTTGTGTCTAGATAAGAAATCCAACTAGTAAGGTGTCTAGCAGTTGTCAGACATGCATGGATTTTTTTTTAAAAATAAATTCAGCTGCCAGGAAGTTTGAATACTTTTTATTCTTCTCTTTAGTTTATATCAGTTGTAACTTAAATAATTTTCTTTTATAATGTTTTATTATATTTTCAGCACAGTTAAAAATAGTTAGTACATTAAAAGTTGTTAATCAATTAGTCACACTATCAAATTCTGCACAGACAGGTGGGGTGCATCCCCCGCTCTGAAATTTCTATTCACCCCTGGTGCCCCAACACATTGTTCCTAGTACAGAAAACAGTAAAGATACATGGGATTACGTCAAAATCAAGAATTAAAAATTTTCCTTTGATTTGTATATATAGGAACAGGGATGGGGCACTTAAAATTGCTGTTGACTAGCTGGGATTTGTGGATCTGGCAAATGCTGGAAACACAGGCTTTCAAGTAGCAGGAATCACTTCCCTCTGCACACTTTTTGTAGAACTTCCTTTTTTGTGGCACATTCTAATTTAGCTGATCAATAAACTATAATCAGATAGAATAATTCTTAATTATGATCACTAACAGTTTTGTGCACAGACTTCAGTCTTGTGCACAGTGTTCTTTTAAGGGGGACAAAAAAATTCTCTCCAGAGACACAAATTAAGAAAAAAATATTTAAACCATTTTTTTGTTTAAAATCATAATCCTTACAAACAGAACGAGCTAAATCCTGAGACCAGGAAATTAGACTGAGTAGAACATTAATTTTAATCATACTAGATGGAGGAGGAGGAGAAGGACAATTAATATATTAAAAATAATTTTCATTTTCTGAAGTATCTTATGCTGATTATTCTTGGACAGAATCTTAGTACTGAAACGCAAATGAGTGCAAGGAAATTTAAAGCCTTTCCTACTCCACAATTGAATTTTCATTGAAGCTGAGTCCCCTGAGGATCAGAGATTTTATTCTCATTATAGCTCTATTTATGTTTTTATTTAGGGCCTGTCTTTCAAGGCTACTTCTTGCCAAATTTGTGCTTGCAGCAAGGTTGCTTTGTATAGGTTGCAGGGTGTAATAGTCCTATGTTTTGTATTGTAAAAATACTAGTTAAAAAAGCCTTCATGATTTCTTAAGAACTTAGAAAGGTTCTGCTCAAAAATTTGTCCTCCCCCACTTCCCTGCCCAGATGCTTCTATCTACTTCATTAGGTGGTATTAAAAGGAAGGTAATTATACAGACCTCTGCAGGATCCATTGGACTGAAATGTGAGAAGTGACTGTTGGCAACAGTTTTTCTCCCATTCCCTGAAAACAAAATTCATCGCTGTTTTTACAGCTGTTGCCAGGTTTTAATCCAGCTATTATAAAGAGATTTTTCTTATTTAAGTGTTGTTTGAGAAGGAATCCAGATTTCTGGAATGATAATTTTGTCCTAGCTGGTGTGATCTCAGCACTAGTAAGGAAATAGCTCTGCTGTCAAAGCCTTTGAGATGGTGAATAAAGGAGAGTCGTTGTCAGCATGTCCCATCATGCTGCCTCTGGCATTGCTTACATCTGGGTTCAGGTTATTCAAGGAGTGTGAATAAGGATTCCTACATGACCACTACAGGGTGTGAGAGAGGATCATGAAATTACACTTTTCTCAGCTAAGAATGGTTCATTCCCTGGGGTCCCAGGAAGGATTGATGCAGTGGAGTACTCGATGAAATTCTGAACTAAGTTGAATTATGTTTCAAATGTTTCCCATTCAAGGAAGCACGCAATCTGATCATTCTAGGACTGGAAAAGTTGGAAGAATGTATTACCAACTCTCTATAGGTTTAACTGAACTCTGGACCTCAGCCTCTACCCAGGACAACTCCTTGTTAATATAGTAGTCTGCTTGGGATCATTAGTGGCCATCAATACAATGGTTTTTTCTGAATTATATCATCTCCTCTGCCAAATTCTAGGACCCAGACCATGCTTTTCAAGGCAGTTGGAGCTGAGCTGTCAGGAAGACTCTGTTGTTTTCTGGCTCTTGAAGAATTGTTTCATGCTTTCCAAGCAGAACAGTGATTAATGAGAATTTTATTATAAACATTAATGGAGTGAACTTTTCTTTGTACAACTCTTTGCTGGCTGCTTCTGGGCTACGAACAGCACAAATACAGAGACAGTCTTTTACACGGTTCCTTTAAAGCTTACTGTATCATCTTCTGAATTTTGACAACATCCTCTTTTCATCTTTTTTTTGCACTGTTTCCTGTAGATGAAGTTTTAGGAAGAAAGCAAAAGGATTGTAACATAGAAGGTAAAAATGATGATTACGCTCTGCATATGTTAGTATGAGCATACAAGACAGGGAGTCTGCTTACAGACAGACTGAATTGCATAGCAGAAGATAATGTAATTCCATCTCACACAGTAATGTCCAAATAAAAATAATTTTCTAAATGAGATAACCTAAGCAAAGATATCTTCAGAAATTTGGACCCAAGTTCTGAAGCAGGGGAGTACTGAGCCAAAGCTTTCACCAGACTTACCTCATTGAGATCTTGTCTAAATTTTAGGCCTGTTCTGCTTTATGTCCACTCAGAAATTTAGACATAGCTCTAGAAGAAATAAAAATATTAGGTGGAACCCAAACAATGTCTTGTCTTGTCATGGGTTGTGTTTAAATCAGGTTTAAGTTTCTCAGCATGTCTCTGGAGATCCTTCTTATCTCTAGAATATCCTTTAGTTGTAAATCAAACTAAGCTTAAAACAGCAAGGCTTTAAGAGCTATTCATAAAAGAGTTTAATGCAGGTATTTCAACAAGCATGTGACCTTATTGCTGTCCTGTATGCATAATGCACATTGACTGAAATATGGTTGTTGATATTTTCTCTTCAGATGTATTATTTCTGTTATTGGAATTGACATTATTTTTCTATAGCAAAATTCTGATGCATTTTACTACTTATGACTCTCAGAAAGCAAATCTTAACAATATTCTACAAGAGATGATTTTATTACTGAATTATAATATTGTGTTATGAAATATGTGAATTTAAACCTTATTCCTTCCTGAGATATTTTTGTTTATATGGTTCAAGGGCTTTGACCTTTCTAGTCACCCTTGTGTGAAAAAGCAAGAGAAAATAAACTCACACTTACTTCTTATTTGGTGTGGGGGAGGTGTGTGTGTGTCTGTGAGGACCTCAGTCACCATAGAAATGCCACCAATGCACCTTTCTACCCAAGGAGGTTAACAGATGTGTCAGAACATACCTGACCAGTCAGATGCATTTTGAATATTAATGAGTAACCCGGAAAATTAAGCATTTTACACTACTTCTCATGTATTATTATTGAAGAGTGGTAAGGTTAGAATCGTAAACCACAGTTTACTAGGTATTCTGCAAGTAAACAAGGAGGAGACAGCAGAAGAGAGGTAAAAGGGGAGCTAAATTCAGGGAAAAAATAACTTCCTATGCATTATTTGCCTAGCTCTATGAAGTGCCATCTTTTCATAACTCAATTGGAGTACCTCTTGGCAAATCATACTGGAAGGAAGGGAGTGCTATCTTACACAAAATTGATGCAATTTGTGCAGTTGTCATCTCCAGCACGTACATTACCACAGAAGTACCTCTGTCATGACCTCATGTTCCTGCTTTCTGTTCCATATCTGTATGTCTCCTCACTACTGCCTCATTAGGTGATATGATTTGATAAAACACAAATGTCCACTAGGGACCAGGCTGAAATTACCAGAGTTGCTTTTTTTGCAACCTACTTTGAATTCAGGTCTAGAGAATTAGGAAGTGGGCAATTGTATTAACCCATATTTTAATAAACCCTTGATAATTTATCTTTAAATTGGGCATCCTTCCCTACCTCCCTCTCCAACCAATCCCCCTTCCACCCCTCGCCCTCCACCGAAAAATTTTCGGGGACTGCTTTTGCATCACAGTAAAGTCTAATGAAAATTAATTGGTAGTGCCACAAGCTTTCCCTTTCAGGCAATTGCAATTTGGATATTTTTGCAGATGGAAGCAGCCCATAGTTTATTCATTATTTAGCACTTTCTAGTACTTGAAACTACCATCAGGCATTTGCCCTCCGGGTGTCCCATCAGGTGTCCTTATAACAGGGTAACCAAGAAAGTCTAATTTGATTTACCAAAGTGGATACTGGTGTGCATAAAATCACAGACTTCTCACTAATATCTCTGGCTGAGATGGAATTCAGCAGCTAAAAAGAGTAGTTAAGCATCTACCATTAAGGGTGAAGAGAAATCCTTTCATAATTTTAAATAGCTTTGCATTTCTAAAATGCTTAGGGATCACTTAAAATCCACAGATGCTTTTGAAAGAGACATGGTTCACTGCACAGACTCATAATGTTGCCTGGTCTGAGTACAGAATAGATATGCAGCTGACATAGCTTTGGAAGGTCACAGTTGCTGTATTTACTGGAGCTTATTATTAGCTGGAAACTCTATTTTTGCTATCAAGTGCACTTGTCAAATCCAGGCTTGTAGTCAGAGGGCAGTGAAGAAGTGATATTCCCTGAGAAGCTGTCCTTCTTATGACCGTTCAATAGTATCCCTAAATGAAGATTTAATG
This sequence comes from Atrichornis clamosus, assembly GCA_013400975.1. NCBI lineage: Eukaryota > Metazoa > Chordata > Aves > Passeriformes > Menuridae > Atrichornis > Atrichornis clamosus. The sequence goes on along the minus strand of WBMZ01006410.1, from coordinate 499,805 downwards.
TATTTTGAATGGAAAACAGAATCTGTGTTCCATCCATTTTGAGTCAGGAGAAAACAAAAACATAAGTGGCACTCAACCTTTTCTCCATGGATACATTTCTGTAGAGCAGCAGGACATTGGCAGCAGAGCTCTCTTCATAAAGCAAGCCATTTCCAGGAGGGTTGTTGGAGTTATTTTTTTTCCTTCTCTTTTTGGAAGAAGAAATAACCCAAACAGTGTGTTCCGGGAGGTACTCACTTTAGTGATTCCTGAAATTCTCTCCTTTACTTTCCAGCTTTAATTTTATTATCTAAGTATAATTTTCTTTCCTTCCCATGTGTTGTGCATCTGCTCTACAGGCTCCAGCCAGGAGAATAACCATATGGGGACATGAAAATCTCCACTGCATTGATGCCAGAAGACAAGTTTATGTTCATTCCAAATGGCATCAAAGGCTGCTTGTCTATTTTCTCTTTACAACCCTTCCAGTGACTTAAATCTGTGGTGTTGTCTGAAACACACAAGAAAAGAAAAGACCTGTCAGATTATGAACTGAAAAATACTCCTCATAGTGCTGGTATTTGGATGATCAATGAATTTTACCATAAAACACTTATGCCATTGAGTGTTTCCTGCTTCTTTCTTTGTCAGGTAGCAATTACTGCACAAGGACAAGCTCTCCTTCTCACTGATCCTGGTACTTTTCTTCATTTCTGCTCATGACAGATACCTTCCCCAAACCTACATAGGGGCAATATTCTCTGTAGGAGTGAAAATCATTCAGTTAAAATTTCTCCAGTGTCTGGTGCTCTCATTAGGTAAATGCCTCACCTGCTGCACTATCTTTATCATTCCGCTGCTGGTTAGAACTGGTATGAAAATACTGTGTAAGCATGGCTAAAAAAGACAATCAACATCAACACAGCTTGATCCAAGCTGATGCTGAGTTGCTGACTTGTCCTGGAAAGGGGTAGTTACCTCATGTTGGACAAGCAATTCTTGTGCACAATTGCTTGTCATAAAATGAAAGGTTAAAGAAAATTGAGCCATCGTGTACAGAATGGCATTTAGAAAAAGTAATAATAATCAAAAGTCCTGCCTGTACTTGAGCAAAAGTAGCCAAGTACTGATCGCTTTCTAAAGAACTTGTTTTTATAAATAGCTGTTTGAAAACACATGCAGACTTCTGGCAGACATGAGCTTCACCTAAAAGTTTGACCTGAAAGAAATTTGGTATATGGAATTCATTTTCACGCAGTAAAATCCATTTTACTTGGAATGAATTCATTGCTAGAGGGTAAAAACAACACCCACCATTTTTTTCTCTGACACAAGGCCAGGAACACTACTTGGTCTAGCATGACTGAAAGCCTCATGGCCATAGTGCAGTTCCACAACATAGTGCTGGTTCCCATGACAGCTAGGACTGCTGAACCTTGGTGCTGATGCTGCTCTCTGAATAATGTTGCTCTCTGAATAATTTGAAAAATATCTGCGAATAGAAACTTGCCCCTAGAGATTTATTTGGATCAGGCTGGAATTGTAATTTATTAGCTCCCTAGGACTGAGCTTCCTTGCAGTATTTTTCCAAAGCTTGATCTGTCCTGCTCACCAGGTGTGCAGAACTTCTCTGACTCTACAGGAGAAGAGTCAGCATTCCAAAGTCACTTTAAGGGGTTGTTTCCTTTCCCATTGCTTCACAAGTTCCTGTATCATGTTCCCACTGTTTTCATTCTTCCAGAGTTCCATCTCCAGATCCCACTGACTTGCATATTTTCTGGTGTCATTTCTTATTTGCCAGATGTGAGACGCAGACATTATGGTCCTGTAACACTGAGTATCATCAAAATCTATGCAAATAAGCACTTGTTCTGAAAGTCAATGCTCTTCTACAGCCCAAGTTCATCTCAGAAAGCTCAGGAGGCAGCAAAAGAAACAAATGGCTCCCCACAGAATCAGCTCCTTGCTGTGTGAGAGTGCTGCCCTCTGCAAGAGGCAGCAGCCAGCACACCTTCCCATGGAGTTACAGGCAGGTCTGTGTGGCAGTGGTGTGCTACTTGTCCAGGGTATCAGTAGAGATACAGCTTAATCTCAGTCTGTGTAATATCAGGAAAGTGGCAATCTGTAAAGCACTCAGCTTATCCAACCTGAGAAATACATATCACCATAAACTATTTATGTGGAAAAGCCTGTCATTTCAGCTATTGTTCATCTGTGATACAGCTCATTCCAGAACTGGGAACGTGTTGCTTGTGAATCATAAATACTCAATTCAGGATTGGATGTGGCCTCTGCAGCAGGAAGGTTGTGCTGGTCAATGCCCATGAAAAGATGAGTGATCTCCTACTTTTGTGTATTCCCTTCCTTCCTTCTCCTGTGCTACATGTCATCTGAGACTGGGGGGTGAGTTGTTGGAGTATGGTTGTTAGTTAAGAATGAAGGAGTTATTCTAGATCAGATGGGCACAGCTCTCCATAATCCTTACTTTTGTTGTGTTCTCTATTAGCTTTCACAATGACATTTAGCATTCCCTTAATTGCTGAAGATGTTTTAAATTGATCTTTCTGAACTGATTTTCTCCCCTGTCACGTCTGCCACTTCATGTCAGACTTCAAACATTCCTGTTCTGGCTCCACCTCAGTATCTTTACAGTATTTGATACGTTTTCTCTGGGAAACATCTGCCAGATTCCAAATAATTCCCTGTTATTTCTAAATGCCAAGGTTAATACTGGATGTGGCTGGTTTCAGTACTGACCTTATTATTGTAGCCATCCCTTAGAGGCTCCATTTTCTTTTTTCCTTAACTTTTGGTTATTTACAGTACTGAAAATACATCTCATTCTTAAGATGTTGAATTAGCAGTGTAAATATCATCTTTGATTCTTTTAGGCATTGTCTGTCTATTTTCCTGTTCACTAAGGACTGATTCCTTTGCTCTCCCCTCCATTTGATCTTGAATGCTACTTTTCTCATTACCATTATCAGAACTTTAATTATAAAGTACTACTTGCTATGACTGTGACTGGCAGAACCTGGCCTTAAAGTAATACATTTTGTCTTTTATCTTTTTATTTCTTTTTTATATAACTCTACTTAGAATTGGCTTCAGAAAGATTATATTCACAGGAAATTCACATTGAATTACAGTTTGATCAGTATTCCAAATGCCAGTTATTAGACTTTAAGCAGACTATACTTGTGGACTGCATTCATCAAATAAGTTGTGCACACCTGTGCTGGAGAGAACAGGGAGAGAACAATCAGTTGTATTAATCTGTTATTTAAAGGTGACAAAAATAATCTTTAATATTCTTCCTTTATGTACATTTCCTCCTGGTTATCGTGACTAAAGAAAACAGTTTGTAGCACAGAAGAATTTTCATAAGCTGATTTTCACTAGTTTGAAAAGATTAGTGATAACATGACACAAGCTGTGGGCAAAAATGCTAATCGTGAAATTATATGTTGCCGAATATCACCTTGTTTTGAATTAAACAAGGTCTGTGTTCCAACAGACTTCTAGGCTGTTGGAATAGAAATTCTACTGCCTACCTACTGCTTCCACTCTGCAGAATGCAGCCATTGAGGGGGGAATAACATGGCATATATTCGTGTCAAATGAAATTCCTTTAAAACTGATGAGAACTTGGCCTTTGTAAGGACAGATTCAGATATTTTAAACTAGTTGAAATCTCAGTGTATGCGTGCATTTTTACATAATTGCTTCAGGGGTGCAAGCAATAACAACTCCATTATTTATGATTTCTACAGGTTTATAAAAAGTATTTAAATCAAGCCTCTGGTTGTGCTGGAAATGCAATTATGTCTAAGTAACAGCTGCTGTTTTACATTAACCTCTGCTTCCACTCCACTGGTAAAACTTCAGCATGAAAAAAGTGTGAATTTAGTTGGAGTCTCCCAAAATCAATAGCAAACAAAAAAAAAATTCCACTTTGTTAGATTTACTTTTTTTGAAAAAAACCCCAAACAATGCACAAGAACTTTTAAATCTCTCTACTAATGTGAATTATTTGCATTTGTTTGCTTGCAAAACATTTGCTGTACTGTTTTCCCATGTGCACATACCTGTTGAATATGACTTTAAAATACTATTTCTAATGGAATTTCAATAACTTTTATTTATCTAAATTTCAAATAGGAGCTTCACTATAGATGCTTGACAATGTTTTACTGGGATGATGCTGAACCTTGATATATGCCCCATCTTCTTTGAATGTTCCTCCTTTTTTAAGTTTTCATTTTTCTCAGAGAAACAAAATGAAAGAACTTGGCAGGGCAATTCAACTTGACACTCTGAGGCATTGCATGAGTCATTGGAGGAGGCTGGGAGATATGCTCGTTCTTGCCAGCAAGTCAGCTTTTGTACAAGGTCCTTGTATAGAAGTAATGGACAACCCTTCCATTACAATCCCTTCCTCATGCTTTAATTCACCATTAGTGCCAGAATGATGGACTTTCCCATCATAAATACAGCTGCAAGTGTAATTATTTTGAATATTTCTAGGAGGGTTTTCTTTATTCTGTTGCCTGCTCGTGATTAGTTAATTATTTTCATGGAAGAAAAAACCGTGCTATTTCATGGGGAAAACACAGTGAATCAAACTAATTAAAGTAACTAACAGTGTTGGAAGTTTATTTGTGGTATTTCTTACTGAGTTCCCTTTGGACAGGACAGCTGAGAAACAATGCATGAGCAAAAATTTTTCAGTTATTTTCTTCTCAGCTCTGCCTTCCATTGCTATTATGTGCTATACAAATCTCTCTGCAGTTAGTGCTGGCTTGTACTTTGAAAGATGTAATAGCAATTTGGGTTTATGATTTCTCCATCAGCTTGAAATAGAATTGCGACTGTTGTGAGTTAACCTCAAAGTTAAGTCTTCCAAAAATTCAAGCCAGATCTCACTAATCTTCAGAAAATCATCTTTTTTTTTTTTTTTAAACAGAATCCTAAATGTCTTTTCCCATTGCTATGTTTTTAGCCATTGCAGTGAAACAAAAATGTATATGGGGATCTAAAACCAAACAAAAACTAACGCAAAAACGTAAAGTCAAATTGACGTGTCTTAACGTTGTGGAGAATCTATGAGGTGGTAAAAACAGTGCCGTGGTCTATGAACTACCAAAGAGTGAGGAGTAACATGACATTTCCTGTAAAATACATTAATGTCTTTCCTTTAACAAGATTATTTTTTCAAGGGATCTTGAGACTGAAGCTTTCAGTTAGGTGATGTCCAGAGGGAAGATTTTCTTTCTTTTTAGTTTTAGATGAGTTACCAACAGTGAATGCTCCTTTTCTGCCATCTACAATGTCAAGATAAGTATATACCATAGGTATGATATTTAGGATGTTGGCTGTGACTGTTCTTCCACTGAGGCAGATAGGCTGTCATCAATTTTTTTACTTCTAATTGATATTTACTGTGTACTTTTAACTTAGTCATTTTATTTGGTGTCTGACAAACCCAATGGTTATTTTTATATCATTCTGGAAATATGATTTCTAGAGCAGCTTTTTGTGCAAAGTATCCTCTCAGCAGCATGGACACCCATGGACAGCCTGCTGTAGTCTCTGTCAGGGTGTGCAGGTTTTGGCTTGGGCAGAGTTAATTTTCTTGAAAATAGCTGGTAGGTTTTGGACAGAGTTGTTTTCAGAGCTGTGCTGAAAACAGCACTGAAAATACTGAAATGTTTTCTGTACTGCTGAGCAGTGCTTGCACAGGGTTAAGGCCTTTTCTGCTTCTCACACTGCCCCACCATGGAGAGCACTGTGGGGACAGGAGAAATTGGGATGGGACACAGCCAGGACAGCTGACCCCAAGTGACCAAAGGGATACCATATTGTGTCAGGCCCAATCTATTAAGAGTGGGGAAGGAGGAAGGGGAAGGTGTTCAGAGTGATGGTGTTTGTCTTCTCAAGTAACTGTTACATGTGATGGAGCCATGCTTTCCTGGAGATGGCTGAACACCCGCCTCCCCATAGGAAGTGGTGAGTGAATTCCTTGTTTTGCTTTGCTTGAATGCATGACTTTTTCTTTCCCTATTAAAGAGTCTTTATCTCAGCTCACAAATTTTCCCTTTTTTGATTCTCCAATTCTCTGACTCTGAGGGGAGTGACCAAGTGGCTGTTTGGGACTAGGTTGCCTGCTTGGGTTAAACCACATGTGGAGCCTGAGTCTGAGCATCTAAACAGGCACATTCCTCAGAGGACACTTGAACTGTCTCTGAGCCCACATTTGGAAGTTCATTGGCTTCACGATCCATCAGCCTGGTCTCAAAAACAGCTATATGCTGGTACCAAGCCAAGTGGATAGACATACCTAATGCAATTTATTTTAAATCATAACCCTGAGATTGTTCTGTGGATCGATGTCTCAAAATATTAGAGGCTGACATGAACCCAAATAGCTGGATGTAGAGGTCTGTGGTATGGATGTTATTGCTGCCAACCATTATAAACAGTCTGTTTTATTACTTTTTGTGGGGGCACAAAGACCACATTCACTCAAGAAGTGAGGGATGTTGGTAATTTCTATTAAATGTTAAATAGATTTTTACCATTTGCAGTTTTACTAGAGCAAATTGACACAACCTTCCTGCCAATTTGTTACCACTCCTTTAGTTGTGAAAAACAGATGAGAAAATATAGCATGCATGTGACAGAGTGAGAAGCCAGTTCTACTTCAACAATTTTGCTGGAGCTTTATGCCTTATAACCTGCTTGGTAAGCTGCATGCTTGATTGAAAAGGAAATGGTGTGTTCAATCGATGTCAGGCCAATGTCAACATGATGTTCATGTTAGTGCAAGTTTAGATGCAAAAATCAAACTTTGGTTTGGGGAAGCAGACATTATTGCTTAGAGGTACTGCCAAGCATGGGAACTTAGGCAGCTTGTCATTAGTTGAGTGGCAGTAGATATCTATGGCAGTTAACTGTAAGACAGTCAAGATCTGCTGAATGTACTAATATACCATCTTTGGTTTGGTAATTAAACTGAAAACCAGGAAAGAGAGTTAATGTAAAGTAGGGTGAAATATTCCCTCACTTTCAGAAAGAAATGCTGTGCTAGGAAAGTCCAGCTAAACTGTTTCCCTAGTGACTTAAGCTGCTTTTTTTTCTCTGCTGAAACTAATGTAAAAAAAGATGGAGCTTCTGATAATGTGCTACTTGAATTACTTCTTTTCCCTCTTCACAATTAAGCTGCAGGAAAAACAGCTGGTGTTAAGGATGTGTGGTAATGAGAACATGCAAAGAGACAAGATCTGACTAAAGCTCCTCCTAACCACTGTTCTTCCTTCTGTAGTGTCAAATGGTGAATGACCAGGGAAAGGTGCAACAGATTAAACACATGGAAATATTTCTGCTCTACACCTTCTCAGGTTCTGCTGATCTGAGGCTCAAGGGCAGAGATTGCATCAATCCAGCAATAGTTTCTCTCCTTTTGAAGTCTTTTTTTACTTCTGATTCCAAAAGCTTTTTCACTTTTTGCTAGGACTTACTTTTCTTCTTCAGTAAACTTTTAGAGTATGTCCTCCAATATGCAAGTAGATGCTACCTCATGGAAAGTGCTCTTGTGGTTTTATAATATTTCTTTTTTATCTGTTTCACTCAAGGCCCAATTTTGCTCAACCATTCCCGTATTGTGGGTTACTGCTGAAATATGCCAGTATTACAAAGGCTTTTGGCAATTATATTAATTCCTACTGCTCAGTCTCCTTTGCCATGTTTTCCAGTTTGTTAAACACTGTAAAAACACAGTTTAAAACATTTAATTGAAAAAGCTTGGGATTTCATTCCTTCTTGATGAAGTTTCTTTCTTGTAGGGGAAAACTAAATAATTATTCACGTTCAATAGAATTTACTTCTCAAATGGTATTCTTCAAATCAGTCTTCGTTGCACACTGGTAGATGTAATTTTTTTAAGGCCTGAAGAAATCATTATTGACATCTAGTCTTAAGTCTTGTGTAGTGCAGGGCACATAATTTCTGTGAGTTTTTCCTTCAGCAGGACCCCTGATATGTCTGTCAGTAGAACACCTCATTTTAATTAGGTGCTAATAATAAAGCTATCAAAATGATCAAAGAAAGTACTACCCTGGCCATTCAGTAGGCAGGTTATTGCCTAAGTTCATGTAATTTGTCCCAGCAAATGATCTCTCACTGAAGTCAGTGATAAAACTCTAGACAAATTAAATGGCCAATACTGAACCCATTTTTCCAAGTCCAGTTTTGAGGAAAGAAGAAGAGAATTATCCATTTGACATTGCAATGTGTAGTCTGGAATGATTATTATTCTCACTTTAAACTGTGTCAATAGTTTTCTACCATTGTAGTTCAGAGTTATATGACATTATGATGTTCAAATATGTCATGTAGGCAAATAGGGCTAGTGCTGAGGTTTTAACCAAGTTGCAAATTCACCTTTCAAAATTTCTTTCAAAAATCTGATGTAGAAATAGCCCTGAGATACATGACGTTGGATTTTAAAATGGTAAATTCTAGTATAAAAATATTTAGAATGCCTCAACAGACCTGTATATCAATGATGTCTGTGTATTAACAAGTAAAGGAATATATTAAGAGAAAATTTGAGGAGAGAAATAGTTGTGGCTGAAAAACTCATGTTCAGACTGTGTTTCTTTCTTCTGAATTTACCTCAGACTAGCTCCATTCTGTTCCCTGAACAGACATTAGCAGCCAAACAGAGCACTGGTTTGGTTTCTCCTGAGAGATTTCCAGTTTTCCTACTCTGATACCAGTTTGCAAATAGGGAAAGTCAATGAACTATTGAAAACCACATTCCAGAACCAAAGTAATACTAGATATCATCTATTTCTGCATTCCTCTTACTGGGCTTTTCCATAAGAGATACCACAGCTGCTGGGTTTACTTGTTCTCCTACAATCTCATAGCAGTAGCTATTTAGTTGCAGGTGAGAATGACTTTGGAGTCTTGGCAAAGGCTCTTCACCTAAATAGTAACAGTGCCATTTGAATTTCCTGGATTGTTTCATATGGGTATTTGAAAATCAAATCTAACCCTGTATATATTTTCCGTAGTGCTTATCAGTAAAGCCTGGAATGAAAAACTGGTGGACAGTTTTCCTGATGATTTATAAGGCTGATAATTCCATTTCTCTTCCTTCTTGACAGCAATAAAGCAATGTGACTTAGCAGAAAGAGAAGTAAGCCTTTTCAGACAGCCTCCCCAGCAAAAGCTGCCATGTGAACCACGACATTAGCATTGCAGAATGACAACTTCTCACCAACACCCCACCTGAGACTCGCCCACTCACTGCATATACAAAACAAGTAGTCACAGGTGTGACATGATTTGCAGTTGGGGATGGGCAAAGGTTTTCTCTAAATAGTAAATCTTTAGTACTCCTAAAGCTCTTCAATCATGTATGTTTAATATAGCAGCGGTATCAGCTGTTGAAGAGAAAATGTCATGGCGATATATCCGGTAGATAAGGGATAAGAAACCCCATTTAAATTCTCTATGCAGCCTAGCAGGAATATGGAGCTTAATTTTCCTGCTTCCAGGCTAGAAAGCACACAGAGAAAGCTCTGAGAATTTGCTGTGAACTCTGTCTTATTTCTGTGAAGGCATATTCCCGGGAGCAAGGAGGAGAACTGAGGTAAGTCTGGCTCCAAGGAAGATGCCCTAACTGTGAGGTTAGAATGTTGCTTTCTTGCTATTTTTAGAAACAGTTTTTTGGAAAAAATGGAATAGAATGGCTATTAGAATGGCTAAATAGAATGGCTCCTGCAGAATAGGGTAGATGGGTACATTTTGGGATGTTCAGAGTCACCTCAAAGTATCCTGTAAATATTTTTAAACATCCCTTAGAATACACAACAATCTTGAATATTCAGCTAGAAGGGAGAGACTGTCCCTTCTGTCCCAGACTGTTGGTGTGATCTGAGCCTAGAGTGCCTTTGCACTTGGATTCCTTAACAGCTGCGTTTCCTTTGAAAAGGAATTTTGTGTGAGTTTCTTTGTATCACGAGTATCTGCTATTTGTTACTTTAAGGGACTGGACTGGTGTTTATGTTGGGGTGGGGTTTTTTGTACGCTAGGGTGAAAACTGTTCCTAATTTTAAGGTATTATCCTATATTTCATTGATTTCCAGCATGAATAAAGCTGAAACAGTTAATCAAAGCTCCACAAAATACTCTGTCAGTGTAGATCACTCCTGTTTTCAGTGCAGCAATCATTTGAAACCTCAGAGTTTTAAGAAAAATGGATCACACCAAAAAGTGCCTCTGTGGCTTAAGAAGACAGTATAAGGATCCTCTCCGAAGTATAATTCAGGGAATGTAATTTTATGTTTCAGACTTTGACTGCTAAATAAAACTTCTTTAAGAATCCGTTCTTGAATTTGTAGTACAGAAAGAAAAAATTATGCAAAGAAAAAAGTGTTCTGGACAATTCAATTAATGACTAAGTAAACAAGCTATGCTTCCCACATGTGCATAGTACTATGTTTTATTGGAAAGACTTAGGTCACACTATACACACTAGCTAACCACTGCCCTTTGGAAGACCTCAACATTTATGAGTGTAGACCTTCCTGGAGCAGTGTGGAAATTAGCAACCAACCGCAGCAGAAATTACAGACATTACAGTATTCTGTTATGCTGAGAAGATTGTATAAGACAGCGGTTGGGAGCCAAATGGTGGTGATAGAGAAGTAGTGATCATGTCTCTGAGCTTCTCTTGAAGGTCTCTTTGAGACAGAATATTTGTGTGTGTTTCAGAGGAGTATTCTCAGAAGTGAAGGTCCTCTTAGTGAAAGGACAGGGTAAAAAATCCTCTGACTACAGTGAGGCAAATGTTTGGAGGATGAGGAAACTGTCCAGCATTAAAAAATGGTGGGAAGCTAAAAGAAGTACTGTGAATACTCACGCATTAGAGATATTTATTTGTGGTGAGAGTTGTTTATGTTTGCCAAATATGGTTTAATTTCCCCATATGGTCTTGTATGTTTGAGTTCATTTTTCAAAATTGAAATGTGTTTTTAAAACATGATAATCTAGAATATTTACCTTGCAGGTAGGGTCTCAAAACTGCCTTGAAGAAGCATAGCTAGGACTAACTCGTGCTCATCCTCTCATATCTAACAGTTATTTTTTGGTGTGAGTATACAGCATCAAGAAATAAACAAAAAAAAGTCTTTGATTCCTGGCATTTTTTTGTGTGTGTCTTTTCTGGTTAATTTAACTATCTCCCACGTGGATTGTGACTGTGCAATGACTTTGAGGGTAATGTTCCATCAACAAATCACAGAATGACAGAATAATTTGAGTTGAAAGGAACTTCTAGAGTACTCCTCTGCAGCAGTTTTGCCTTGGAGTTGTGAGGAGTAGCTTTTTAAACCAAGAGAATTTCTGCCACACCTGTATGACTTTCTACATGTTTAAAAGAATTGTCCTTATATTTGAGAAGGCTGTCACAGCCACATACCAAAAATAGTTCTTTGCATTCTGAGTAGAGAAATGATTTTTCCTGGATCAGTGAACATAGCAATAATAGCCATAAAGCTTACTGCAGTTTTTGCAGAAGAGATTTCTTAAATAGCCAGAGTGGTCTGTCAGATGCAACAAAGCATGCAAATGAACTGGGTTATAAAAATAATTCTAACATATAATTTTATGAATACAATCCTTGAAACTCTTTCTCATCACTGTGAAAAACCAGAAAATTACAAAGAACTATTGTTTACTGCTACAGAAGTAAGAGAAGCACACTAAGCCATCACCCAAAATCATTCCCATAGATCACTCGTTTGGGATAACAAATTATGCTGTTCTGTTTTGCAATAAATGAAACATTTTGGTAAAGCAAAATTTCATGTTGTGCTAGTAACGTATCATTTCCTCTTAAAACCACATAAAAAAAGGCAAAACGGAGAATTATTTTCTGTAATCCTGGATGCCTCAATAAAAAAAAATTGTAACAGTGTTGCTGACACATACAGCTTAAATGAAGCAATCAATTGTCATCATGGTGGTTTTCAAGAACACTTGAAAAGTAAAAAGCCTACTAAAGGCAAGAGGTTTAAACTTGGAGAGGTATTTTCACTTATTAGTGAAAATGACAGTGCAGCTATAGAGATGTTGTTCTATTAACCAATAGTCTAAAATTGAAATAAATATATATTCGCACTAATTGTCAATTTCATAAGCTGTGTAATATAGCAGAGAACACTATGGCTAGTTATTATTGTTCCTCTTTTACTGAGACTTATAGATGTTTCATTCTCTAAAGTTTGAATGAATGAAAATTTTGAACCTTATGGCCACAAGATGATGATTTCCATAGTCTTCAGCTGCATGAATCCTAAAATAGTCTCCATTTTATTAGAAGTACATTGAAGAAAGATTTTTACACTAGGTAAAGTGTGTTTTTAAAGCTCTTTAAAAAATATAAAGATCTTATATATAATTTTCGTGACACTTTTCCTTCATCCTATTGTGTTGTAGGCTTTAAACTGCATTTATAAATGAAAATGTCTTTGTGTAGCGTGTTCTGAGCTTTATTATTCAATGCTTTTCCACTGAAGATTTATTCATGCTAAAGATACGATGACTTTTTAAAAATTATAAATGTAATCTTAATTTAAAAACTACCATAGTAAAATAAATAAATACATCTACATTCTGCTAGAAGATTTCATCGTGCATTAAGCTGAACAATCACTGTGATTCTGTGAAACACATGGTTTAAGATAAAAAGATGATTTATGAGAAAATTAAAATATATCACAGAATGATGTCCATAGTTTCTTTGTATGAAAGGTAGCATCCTTTAAGAGATTCATGCATTTTTGTTTGCACACACCTCAGCTGTTTTAAGAAATTGTCTATTTTTTCTGTTCTTGAGTCTTAGTTGTCTGAATTTCTTAATACTTGTGGAAGGAAAGTTTAAATGTTTTTCTTCTAGAGTAAACAGTCTTGGACAGGTGGGAAAACTTTTGAATGATAGTTCTTTTGTGCTAAAATCTAAAGTTAATGTAAATTGCACTTGTAGAAATGGTAATGAACTGATTTAAAAGTAACAACAAAACTAGGTTGTGTTTTTGTGTTTAAAAGCTCATATAAAGGCATTTTTAAACACTGCATTGAAATTTATGATAATTTTTACTTTGAGGAATTAAAAATGGAAGAAAAGTATGTCATATACCAAGGACTTTTCCCTCATCGCTGCTGGAAATGCATTTGTCTTAATATTGCTCTTATTTAAATCATTTCTCCTTCAAGAGAAGGAGAAATCTTTCCAAGAAAGGTGATTGTTGTATCTCAGCTGCTCCTGGTAGAACTGCTCCATGGTTATAAAGGCCCTTCCATTTGAAATTCAGAGTACTCTGCCTGATAAAAGCCTTATATAAAGCCCAATTTTTACATTTTCTGTCCCTAATCCTTCTGAGATCCTAAGCTCCCCTGGCAGCATGAGGACTGACTGAACTGTGCCCAGGGGGAGCATTGCAGGTGTCTTGAGCAATATATCTCAATGGGCCGTGCATTCAGATTATTTCCCAACATAACCCGGTGATTACAAGTTTGGGCGTCTTCCGACCTTGCAGATCTCAGGAAGATAGTATTGCATAAGCAAAACTGCTACTTTGACATTTTATATCTAATAATGATAAGCTGTGAGATATTTTAGAGACCACACTCTCCAAATGGCATTTGTCACTGACGGTTTTGGCTGGCAAGCAGGATAGAAATAAAATTAAGTGTGGCACATTGTCTCTCATCAAAGAAATGGGGAAGGCAGAAAATATTTCTCATTCTTTTTCCTTTACTGTGCAGTTTGGGGAAGGATGCCTTATTCCTTGTGGATTCTCCAATTATTTGAAGAGCTCTAAACCTCATCCAGATGGAGTTCCATGTGATGCTGAGCAAGCAGAGTTGGCTATGGCAGCTGTGCTTTACGGCATTGTATAACTACGGGCCAGGTTCGATGACACGTGGGGTTGTCTTCTGCAACACTGAAGCCTATGAAGATTAGCTGCTACCTGTAGCAGAGGAGAATGCTAGAACTCAATGCATGTGTTGACATCCTACACAGAAATGTTTTCCTGCTCTGTTCACTAGTCTACTGATAGTGCCTTACTAATAATCTGGTTTGAAAAATATCGAAGGCGTTAATATGCCTTTGTCACTACAAAATGTAAAACAGCATTCAGTGTTGCATACAGACAGATTTCAGCCTGCTTATGCTCATAGCAAACAAGATTAAGTGTTGTTAAGTTTTTATTTAAAGATATAACAAGTTGTGGAGGGGGGGAATCTACTCAAACTTGCAAAGCATTAAGAAAAAAATTGCATGTTAATAGCTGATATTATTCCCTTTCATGTTAGCTTAGAGTGTTTCTAGAGAGACTAGTTTTCATTTTATTTTGCTTTTAGAATTTTTTTTTTCTGACAGTCTTTTAGAGGGTACTGAGGATGTAACTGTTGGAGAAAGACTGAAGAAATAAGGTACTAGGGATTTGAGCTATTGTGGTTGCTTTTGTTGAAGACAAAGCAACATGCACACAGAAGGAGAGAGGGAAAAAAAAGAACAGCAAGGGCTGAAAATGTAGTTCTGTTTCTGGCTCATGCTGCAAATCTTACAGTTAAAGACAGACACAGCACCTGGTCTCCTCACCCATTGTGAAGTCTGTCAAATATCAATATGCTTAGGACTGTGCTTTTAGCTACCTTTCTAACATGAGAGGCACTCACGGCAGTATGACAAAAACAAATAAGAAAAGCAGCTCTAGTAGAATAAATGGAAGGATAAGAGGGTCAAAAGAGAGAGAGAGGGAGAAAAAAATCAAGTAAATGGAAAGAAAAGGTGGTAAAGCCTTCCATTCTAGGGGGTTCATATTACTTATGTACCCATAGGAGGCAAAAGTTTTTTTTTCCATCTAGAGTCAGATCACCTCTCATCAAGAAGGTGATAAAGGATGCTGATCCTGGACACATTCTAGCCTAACCACCAATCCAAAACTTTGGATTAGGAAAAAAGATCTAAAATTAGTAGAGTACCTCTTCTTTTCATCAATTTATTTACCAGTGTGAACTAAGCTCTAGGATATCAATTTTAGTTAATTAATTTCCATATCTATAATTTTCATATCTATAATTTTCATGTTCACTAATTATGAACATAAGATAGTTTAATATGATTTGAGTGAGCTTTTTTGAGTAGTGCTAAATATTTTCTCTACCATGATCTTCTGATGGCATTTCTAGCCAATTTAATGTAACAAATGAAGTTGGACCTTCATTGTTTGGACAAACATTATGCAGCCTTTGTTTTTGGGAATGTAATTCTACCACTTAACAGTACAGATAATTTGCATTAATATGGCAGTTTCATCTCGGGGCTCTCAATAAAATTAAAAAACACTAAGTAAACCATCAGCATTTCAATATCTTTCTGAGAGCATACTAGTGCTGTTTTTCTCCCTCCCTCCCTCTCTCCCTTTCTCTTTTTCTTATATGAAAAAGAACAACACTCAAGGAGATGATGCAACTTTCTGAAGATCATTTAAGGTGTTGTGGCAGAGCCTGGAGCTCTTGGCTCACCTCCTTGTAATCCAGGCAATAAATTAATCTCCTTTAGGGTACTGTAACTAAAAGACAAACGTTTGTAGTCAATGTGAGTAAGACTTAATGAATTTTAGTTTAAAAATCCTTTATTTTATTTTCTCCTCGGCTCAGAAGCATAGCTATATAATCTTTCATGAGTAGGCCCTCTAAGAGCCTATCTTCTTTTCAAATGACATAATCTTGTTTCATGGTTGCAATTTTAAGTAAGCAAATCTAAAATAGTCACAAGGCGACATAACCAGCTGCTCAGTATTTCTGTTGAGCACTGCACTGTTGTACTAGATGTCATTAGCATTTTGCAAGCAAGTGTGATTGAATACAAAAAGAAGAGTTTCTGGGCAGAGAGTACTTGTATTTTTATAATTAGAAAGACTTGCCATACCAATATTTTCCTTATTTTTCCCCCAACAGCTGACTAAGAGGTGGCTGGGGATCCATGGCATTGATCATGGCAATACTGCTTTCAATTATATATCTTCCCAGAAGTTAAAACCTCTATGGATTAGATTTTTGTACATACATAGCTGAAGTTCATTCCTTAATAACGTGCAATGAACTGACTAAAATACAAACAAATAAGAAAGAAAAATCCTCTCAATCATATTGAAATTGTTTGTTGTATGGCTACATATGGAGGAGCAAGAAATGACTTCACTAAAATTAATGGCAGGTATTTCAGTTAAAAAAACCCAAACCCCAGATATTTCAGTTAAAAAACCCCAAACACCAGAAAACCATTAACAATAGAGCAACCTCACAGAGAACTAAGTTAATTTGTCATCATTCAAGAGATTTTTGCTCTTTCTTCTCCCTATCCCTGAATATAACATAGAAGTAGGTGGGATATACTGCTAGTTAACAAAACAGTTCTGCATTTGGCAGTTCTGCCTGTGCTAAACCGTATCACACGTTGGTTTTTTAATGGCTAGTGATGTGCTGCCTTCTAACCTCTAGCTGATTATTATCAGTCAGATTCGTAGGTGGATTTTACAGAAAATGTGTTGCTGTGCTGCAGAGTCTCTGCTGCCTCTCTTGTGTCTTGTACATTTTGGAGAATGTCACCAAAGGTGCTGCAAATGCTGCTCAGCACAATGTCCTCCCTGAGTCAGTGAGACTTTCCTGGTGAGTGAGGCTGATGAGCTGCCTAAAAGGCAGAGTTACATATGAGGTCGAGTTGTGTGGTAGATGGGGAGACATAAGACACTGATGAAGAACCATTTTGTGGAAACAGCTGAGGGATTTTTTCCCCCTCTTTCTTCCCCGAGTGGAGTATATGAACAGTGCAGAAACATGTGCTGATTCACTGGGATTTGTTTTAACTGGATCAGGAGGTAATATCTACACTTGTATTAACAGTAGGGCATCGTAATACTGTGTAGTACAATTTTTTTTTAAAAAAGGCATTTTTTAAGATGCTGACAGTGTGTAAGTTATTAGGAGAATAGCCGTATGATTGCAGCACTGCACTGAAGACATTTTTTTTACCCATGTTCTCTCCCAGTAGTGCTGAAGGGATGTCAGAGGCCTCTGTTACTTAACTCTGACATCCTGATAAGGCAAAAGAGTTCTGGTGAGTCTGCTCTGATCTTCAGTATATGGGAAAATCTTGAGCCAACCTGGAAGGAATTGCTGTATACCAAGAATAACTTTTATTTTTAATTTTTTTGCAAAGAAATAATGTTTCTTTTTTGGATAATCACCTGTTACCATAATTTCTTTGTTTCACAGGCTTCTGTAAGTATTTATGGAATGGAACCCTATTGTACCCATTAGACAAACTCAGATACTTGCTACATTCCCAAAAGTAACTTTAAGTACAGACTAGACTTCCTAGATCGGTACCCTCTCCCCATTCACCTGCTGTCACTGAAGGTGTGAAAAACAGACACTTCTATACACTTCTCACAGTACTTAACTGTCTTTGCAGTGTGTAAATTTTTATTGTGTAAATTTTTATTTGGGCATGTTCCTCTGTCATCTTTGCTTGCAGGCACTGCCAACCAGAACGTATCTCATGGAAATCTTCCTGGAATTAGTGATATAAATAAAAATGATAACTCCTCAAGGATTTACGAGCACTCATATTATGCTGTATAAAATGAATCAAAGATATTTCAGAAGTGAAGAATCAGATCCACTGTGCCCTTCACCTGGCTCGCCAACTGGCTTGCATGTGTCCTTGAAAATATGCCTCTGTTACAACAGACTCATGCCAGAATTTTGAAATTATGCCCTTTCCACATTTTCATTTCCCATCTGAGCAGCAGCAATGAGATTTAACACAGCAGATTTTCACAGACTGCTGAGCAAATCTCATTTCTTGTATGGAACCTGGTGTCACCCTCTTCCAAACAGTGGTGTAACAATAAGGATAACAATTTATTTGCCTCTATGAGTGATGTGAAAGATAACTGCATCCTTCCTTCCTTCCCCCTCCCACTTCCTCACATACTCCCTCTCCTCAGTAGCCTACACTGTCATTCCCCCATATAGATACCTGTAGAGTATACCTGTGGAAATAAGGTCACAAATTTATCCCCTCTTGCAGGAGTGTGTGCTGACATCTCTTAAAAAAACCCCCAAACCTACTGCTTTTTGTGATGCAGCTTAATATGTCAGATTTGAGCTCCTCCTTGGAAAAAAAAAAGGTGGGTTTGTTATGGATGTTGGTATAGTTTTTTATAGATGCTTTTAGATCAGAGCTGGATTCGTTGAGAGTATTTTCATAACAAGACTGAAGGTCTTGAGGTTGCCTGACTTTAGTAATGTGAAGTGTTGTGTGGTCACTTTTCAATTCTGGGAGGGTTTTTTTGTGTCTGTGTATGTAGTGGATACATACAATACATATATGCAGTATATATGCTCAACTGTGAGCTCTCTCATGTAACCTTGACTTCCACTTACGGCTTTTCTTTCCATGCTGACATTGCTGCTTCTGGCACTACATGGGCACATGTATGTATATTCATATGCAAAGAACAACTGTGAAAATAAAAGCTCAAATGAATTGCCAAAGGGACTCTATCTTATGAAACACAGGTTGCAGAGGATCCTCTGTTCTCTTTGAAACTGGAATAATTGCTGAGGTAAAAACCAGACAAAACTATGGTCAAATATTTGATGGAGTTTTTTGCAGATATGTAACGATGATGGAAATTTCTAGCTGGATCTGCCAACATTTAACTTTTTTTCTTTCTGTTTTTTTTTTCCACCTATCTTTTTTACTCTTGGTTCATCTCTAGATTTTACTGAAGTTAGAAACCAAACCAAGTCTCAGACTGTAGACTTTAGTGTAACACTGTAAGTGGAAGGTAAAACAATCCAAATCTGCAAAAATCCACACTATATTGTTATAACCAGAGCTTTAATAGACACTGTTGTACAATAATGCTTTTTACCATGACTTGTAAAATGAATACTGCCACTTTTTATCAATACTGCTCCAGCAAAATGAGTTCTATGGATATGTCTGTCCCAACCACTAGGTTGTCTGCTCATTATGTCTAATATATTTATGGAAGATGAGGATTTTAAAACATAGGGGTGAAACTAAGGTTAAACTTTCAGCTATTATTGCTTTTTCTGTCTTGCACAGTTACTTCATTTCAAAACTATATCTGTTCCTTAACACTCTGCTTCATATTCTGCTTTCCTGTAATGGTTTAGCTGGTGATCAGAGCCCAGCAAAAAGGATTTTCTCTCCTTGTCTTTGTAATCCAGATGTAATTTTGTGAACCTGAAATGTTACTTTATAAAATCTGCTTGTTTTATTATCTAAACCTAGCATCAGAGTTATTTTTTAGAAAATAGATTTAGAAATTAAGAAAGTTCTACCCATGACTTTAGAATATTTTGTCCTCTCCAAATTCCTTCTACCTTCATGAAGTATACATCAAGTTTAGTTTATCTTTGTTATCTGTATAAAGAGTATATGCTCCCTAGAGATGACCTACAACTTGTATTTCATGCTCAATGGTAATATTTTTACTTTTATGTTAGATAGGGTGTCAATCCAGTTATCTAAGACAAGAAGACTCCTTCAATCTCAAAGCCAAAATGAATGATTAATGGAAAATGTCACTGTGATACATAATATTATTAGAATTTGATTATTTTATTTTTATCAGGTGCACATTATTGATAACACTGCATCTCAACTTTAGGTGTTCTTCAGACAGGATTTTGTGCAGTAGTGGAAAGGGTCTCAAAACTCTGGGTCTCTGTGCAGCAACATTTGAAGTGGTGCTAAACTTTACTTTTTGTCTTTCCTTTCTCACAAGCTTCCTTCCTCCATGCCTTTTGACTGATTCTGGTTCTTAAATACCCTTTGAAATAACATGAGTAAGGCAAAAAGGAATTGGTAATTCCATACCTATCCTCCATTTTAAATAAATGTCACTGCAAATATAGAATACTATACTGCACTGGAGTAGTTAAAAAGGAGGAGGTTTGAGTGCTTTGTTTTCTTTATACCAACAATTCCATCTATATTATGGAAGGAGCAATGTCATTTCAAAATTCAATATGAAGACCTATTTCATTTTGGATAATAAAAAAGCAAAACTGCAGAATAACGTTTTCTAACAGATAATTTACACAGTAAGTTTTATTTTGTACTGCAGTATGTTTTTTACAAAAATTCCAAAATTGAGATCTAGGATGTATTGTACATCCCATTCTGCAGAACATTTATTTTTAGTGTGTTGTAGCTTCTGAGACTTCAGGGTTATTGCTATGGTAGTGTAGTTTATCAAAAGGAATATTAAAAGTAGAGGAAAGGAGTGCAATAACTCTGCAATAGGAACACAGAATCATATGGTTCAATTTAGAGGAGCACGTTAAACATTGACATTCTGGCAGTAATGGGGTTTAACAGCCATCATGGTGAGTCAGTTCTCAGTAAATTGAAACAATGAGAAATACAGCTGAAAACTTATGACCTACATTTCTAGTGACTGGTGATTCAGAGCCTGGAGCCTTTGCATGCTCAAGGCAAGGCACAGTGAAGGGGACTGGGTCTCAAAAACCAGATCTCTGGAATACCTCCAGAACTGACTTACTCAAAGTCAAGTCTTGCTTTTTCAAAAGTGCATCACACTCACACATCTGATTAAAAAGTAGTGAGGAAATCATATCATTAGAATGCATATACTGCTACTTTTACTGACCCTTTGACCTCATAGAGTTAATTCATTTGTGTGGCAAAATCTTACAATGTTGATGAAAGAAATGCTAAAATCGCTTTTGATCAACCTCCATTGACCAATATGAATTCACATAATTTGAGGGTTTGGCCCTCAGTGTCCACGAAACCTGTAGCATTCACAGTAACGTATTACCTGCCTTTAACTTCTGCAGGTATATCATCTGTATTCTTATATATACAAATGTGCGTTTGCCATAGAACCACAGAATGGCATGGGTTGGAGGGATCCTAAAGATAATGTAGCCCCAACCCCTCCCTGCCATAGACAGGGACACTCTCACTGGACCAGGTTGCTCAATGCCCCATCCAACCTGGCCTTGAACACTACTGGCTTCCTTCCCCTTTTCAGCCTCCTTGCAGGACCCTTTCAGATACTGGAAGGCTTCTGTGAGGTCTGCACACAACCTTCTCTTCTCCAGGCTGAAAAGCCCCTATTTTCTCAGACAGTCAACATCACCTGTATTTAATACTTGATTTATTTACTACTTTATTATCTACTTTATAATCAACATTTGCTTTATAATCAACTTGTTAACTGGCTTGCAAAACAGTCAGTCTGATGTAAAGGAGTATTTCATAGCAGGGGTTAAGCTCCAACCCATGCAAAGAACCAGCAGTGAGCCTAGTTATCCTCTGAGACAGGCCATCCCTACCCATGGAGATGCTTCTGCTAGAGGGCAAGTAAAGCATCAAATTCAGTTTTGTTCTAACCCATACAAAAATGTTTGTCCATGCACATAAAATGTAGTGCTGGACAGGTCCATTGCACATAAGTTGAATGCACTGAAAATGAGGTAAACTTAGGTATCAGAAGGGGCAAACAGAGTAATACATGTTAAACCAGTTAGACCTTCAGGCTTGAAGGGCTTGTTGCAGATGTCCCCAAACTAAATGTTACAGTTCTCATCATAGTCACGTACATTTTGCATCTGAGCCTGGAGAAACCAGTTTATGTTCAAGTTTCATTCTAAGCCCCCTGTATGATAATGGGCAGATGGGACCTCTATAACCATCTTAACTGTCCTCGTAATGGTTACACAGAATAACCATGTCATTTTGAGTAGGAATTTCTGTATGATCCTAATTTGGGTACTCCTTCTAAAAAGACCAATCTGTTTCATTATTTCTCTCTCTTCTACAGCACTCAGACACGTTTTCCTCTCATTTCTGAACTGTGATATGTTTTCTTGTAAGGCAGAAACCACACTTACATTTTAGAGTCGTAGTGACACCAAAATTTTCTGTGCTGGCAAGGCTGACTGCAGAGATCTTCCCTTTGCTTTGTTTTTCCACCTCTCCTCTCTCATGTGGTTTCATGGTCATTCATGTAAAGGTTTCTTCTGTGCTGTGTGTTGACCTTTTCCTTTTTCCTTTTATGATCACAGATTCTCTAATGGCTCTGCTTGGTTTTCTCAAATCTCCTGGGAGAGATCCTTTTTGTTGGAGGTCCTGGTTAAGGCCCCCTGGCCATCTGGTTGTTTAGACTTCTTATCCCTTTCCCAGCATACATGTAATGTTCTTTGATGAAATGAATCTTCTGATTGCAAAGCCTAAATATTTGGGAAAGATATGAAATATAAGGATATTTATGGCCATTAGTGAAATGAGCAGTTTAATTTCTAAATCATTCATGTATAGGAATGAGCAACTTGAATTCATGCAATAGCCATATGATTATGATCAGTGCATGCTGATTACTTTTTATTATTTGTTGATTTTAAATTTGGTTTAACTGCCATTTTCCCAAGTGGCTTCTGCTGATGAAATCACACACAAAAAAAATAGTCTGTTTGATGCATTTTTCTACCTTAACATGTTGAAATTAACTTTGTCTCTAAGTTTCCAGGCTTTATAACACTGAATAATTCTGTGTTCCCTGAAGGACCATTATTGTTTGTTTATTTGTTTGTTTTTAATTCAAATTGTTGACTTTGCTGGTTGCGACTCTGATAACTTTAACATATATTTGTTTTGGGTTTTTTAGTATTTCTCTGTTCCTTAATAATACCTAAGTATCCATTAGCTCAGTAGCAGCCTATTAAAAGATCAAGCATGTGATAAACTGATATGGTGCCGTTGAGCAACCTGAGAAAATGTAAAATATGTATTTATGTCTTACTTTGTTCTGACTTTTAAATGGCTAACACCTTGTCTTCCTCCTTAGGTTAATGAGTACCAAGTAATGCTAAGTCATGACACTTAAATATTCTGAATCTTCTAAACCAGGGTTTAACACCAAGTAATCATTACATATTGAATACTGTTTATCTCAGTTATATTTATATAACTGAGCGAGAAGTGAAAGACTGAGTGTTCATACCTCTGGGCTGTTCAGTGCTTCATGCTTAAATATTTAGTTTAAAGGAAAGTTGAACTGGAACAAGAATAAAGAAACAAAGAAATGAAAAAAAAAAAGGTGAGATGATGTTTTATTTGCTTCTTGAAATAAATTTATAGTTAAAAGTGGTGGCAATTGTTGAAGAATGTATTTAATGTTTCAGTTAATTCCTGAAAGCTATTAACCCAGCCTCAAAGTAAATAAATTTCCCTTTTCATCTTCTCCATTTTTTAGTTATCTGAAAAGCACCATACAGGGTCTGTTTTATATTTTAAGAGTCATCTTCAAGTTTCTTTTCTTCAGTTCTTCAGGCCATTGTCAAAAACAATTATCTGCTTTTTCTCTCTAGATATCCAGTCTCTGTGGGAGTAAGGTATCCTTGAGCACATTGCCACATGGCAAGGCTGATTATGATCATGAATGGTGGTGCTGAGTCATTTTCTTTTCCTTCTTGTTGGGTGGAGCTGAAAGAGCCCAATATAGGTCTCCAGCTACACTAAAATTGCTACTGCTGTATTATTCCAGCGTAGGCGAGAGTCTACCTCCAGCTAAATCCAAAAGCGGGTGCTTGGCAGAGAAGTGCTCTAGTAGAAAGGGAAGCCAAGAGTTAGATTTTTCCATTCAGTGCTGTCATTTGTTCAGAGTTTCACCTTGAGCAAGTAATTTAAACTGTTCTCTGCTTCATGTGACTTACCTGAACAGTGGTTGAGATTCTCAGTAGGTATAAATCTTACTTACCTACCTGTAAAAAAACCAACAAAATACCAACACCTCATGAGAGTCTTAATTTCTTTTCCTCATTTTTTTTTCTCCAAACAAAAGCGAGAATAGATTGTCTTTTGGCCAAATTCTATGCCAGAGCAAAATTGAACCACAGGGGGAAATAAATTGGAGCCTTTGCTTGTTCCTGACACCTAGAGCAATGTGTTCCTGCTTAGAATTGATGAGAGACTCTCTGGAGATGAACAACCATTGTTCCTGGCAGTTCTCAGCCCTAGCCTGTTATTAGTCCTTCCATTTGTTTGCATGTTTTTAAACAAAAGTGGTGTTGATAGAGGATTAGACAGCCTAGGATGCTGAAGTAGTCCTTCACTGCTAGGTTATCAGTGTAAATCTGGCTGATTAAATGATCCACCAGGAACTGACAGTAACTAACAACAGTGGTTCATCAAGAATTTTCTACAACCTTTTACATGATTTTCACAAGAATTTCTCTAACAAGATGATGTTACAGGGGCAAAATCTCCTGAGTGCAGGACCTCCTCCAAGCCAGAATTTGAAGACCATGGTGCTGCAGCCAGGGAAGAGAGGATGCTGTTTCAGCGGTTGGAATTTCACTACCATCTCATTGATCTCCAAGTAGAATGGCACTTAGCTGCCAAAGGACTTTTGAATATGGAGAGAATTTAATGTCCCTCAGCTTTGTACTACCTTTACTTACTGAGGAATTTAAACACTTTTTTCCTCTTTTTAAATTTCTGAGAACAAAAGCAAATATTATAATACCTTCCATTATAAGCAGAATGAATCACTTGGTTGAGTGCTCCATAATAGCACTTAGGCCATAAGGCACACTGTTCTGACAAATTGTGATGTCATACTTGGGTGGCAAAAGCGACAGAACAAACGAAAGGAAGGAATGAATCCTTGTCTGACTTCTCCAAAGTTATTTCCTTTTGGGTAAAGACTTTACTACTTTCATATCCTTTTCTTCCAGAATACGAAGAGAAGCCATCCAGGAATGAAAGAGTTTTTCAGTATTATCCTAGAACATTAAAGTAAAATTCTTGCATTTGTCACTGGTCTTATTTAAGCACAAAATGCATCTTTTATTTGAAGAACAGCATTGTATATCCAAGTGATAGGGATTTGTAGACATTTGAAAATGAGACTTAAGTTTGGAAATGGTCAAAAGATGAGCAATGTGTGTAAATTACTCAGGTTATACAAGTAGAAATTACCTCCTTTTCCTCTTGAATAGAGAGAAGCACTTGGGAATTTAAATTTCTTCCCTTACTGGCAGCAAAAACATTTCAGCAGGAAGCAATTCAGGAGGTACCCCCAAAACTCTAAGTGCCCAATTTGAATTTATTAGATATTTGAAGGGATTGTTTGCTGGTTCTCTATTTAGATTATTTTTCTCCAACCACAGTAGCAGAGAAACCTGCTGATTCTTAGCATCTCATGGAGCACAGCTGTAATTACTCAAGGGCATGCATTCAAAAATGGAGAAAAGTGAAATCAGCAGACTCTGACATTTTGACCTGTTCATCTAGATTGTTCTGTTCTCTGCACTGAAGCCTACAATGTTTAACAGTGCATCTCAGTAAAACACCTAATATTTATTCTTTAAATGTATTTATTGCCTCTACTGCATTATGATTACCAGGCCAATTTTAAAAGAAGTCATTATTCGATGGAATTACAGATTCTTCAATTATTTCCAGAGTTTTTATCTGATTGGCCTTCTTGAGGAATACAGTACACCAGAGAGATCGCATTGGGAGTTTTAAAATCCCATTTTTTCCTTAGCACCTTCATAGCATTATAAAAATAATAAAAAAACTTTCACTTACTTGCATTCCATCCCCTCCAAGTATGTTTCACAAGCTTTCTTAAATTTGTTCTGGCTGCTATTACGTTGATTTCTACATTGCCCTCTAACCTCTTCCAGCATTCAAGAGAGAGAGGCAGCTGGTTACCTGTTGATTATGACAGTGACTTCCACTTCTCATTTCTTGTCTTGCACCAAATGTTTCAAACTTCTTGCCGGTTGGTGTATGATGGCTTGCATGGCACCCAGCGGAAGTCAGTGCTATAACTACAGAAATCTCATTCCTTTTAATGTGATTAGAGATATACCAGTTTCAACAGTGTGGTAAGAATGATATTGTTGGGGGCAAATAGTTTGAAGTTGAGAGTTAGGATGTAAGAAGTAGAGACAGTTGGAGAATTAATTTCATCAATTACTTTCATGACCTAAATCTTTAAATGACATCTGTGGGAAGATGTGATTGTTATCTTCCAATCTGCTGTGCTGTGGCTGTGTTAAATTTCATGTCCATCTTTTCAGTTAAGGAATGTTTTTTTCCTCTATTGAGAAAGGTAAGGAAACAACCAGATATGCTGTCAGGGAAATATCTGTTTCCTGAAATATATGATTGGCATAATTGTTTGCTACGTCAAAGTGACATCAGTGAAGTTATACCAGAGACGAAAGATACTTTCAACAGACCTCAAAAATGTGAATTTATGTGAGCTGGCAGAGGAGCCTTTTTGACCTTATAGATGAAAATAAACAGAAAAAAGCATCATGAATTAACATGTTGACATTTGACATCAGAGAAAGATGATCTCATCAAAGATGAAATGGTTAATTTGTGTTTTTAAAGTAGGAGGTGGCCACAAACAACAGATGAGTCCATTTTCATACTTTTTCCACAATGCTACTCATGAAAAGGGTTGATTTGGATAAATATTTAAGTTATACCCTTCTCTAATTAGATGTTCGTTTAACCCTGTTCATAGAATGTGAATTGAAATTAAAAGCAGAATGCTATCCAGAGAAAAATAAAGTGAGGATGATGCTATGGACTGCAATTATCTAGTTATGAGTTTGTATAATCTTTCCCTCTAACCCTGATTACCGGGAGAGCTATTCTACAGACACTCCCTCTGCTCAAGTTTTGAGACCTAGATAGTCACCAGTTCACCATTTTACTCCTGTATTCGCTGTCCCCACCATAGACTTGGTCCCTATTCTAAGGGCAGCATGTCCATAATGATTTCTCCATTTCATACCATTTGTTATAATGATTTAGTCAAATCCTACCCAAGTCTATATTGCACCCTGTCTATCCATTTCATAATAGCTCTCTTTTCCCCATAAGCCCTTTGGTAAAATGTCCTCAATCTTCCTGTGTTTTTAAAGCCTGTGATTTGATAGGAGATTATCTTATCTGGCTAAGACCTGTATCTTCCATGGTAAAAGCCTCTGGGTGTGGTGATGCACAGCAAGATTGGATTTTCATTTTCAGTGTAGCAGATTGCTAAGTAATATTTATATTAGTTGCTCTAGTAGTTCTACAAGCTGTTTCAACATCTGCCTTGAAGAGACTGCTGTTCTGCAAAAACTGCCATCTCATGGAAGATATCAGGGTATTCTGGAAGTGCGCTCATTTACCTTTGCTGAACATCTAGCCCATGGATTAAATTCTGGCAACTACAATTTCTTCTTGCAGAGCAGTGGATTTTCTTTATAAAAGTCTTCCTTGTGCACTTGGTAGGAAATTTCAATATGGCTGTACCCTGAATTCATTAGTTTCTGTGTAAATCTGGAGTCAATTCTGAAGATGTCAGTAAAGCTGTCCTGTATTAACTTCGGCGTTACACTGATGAGGATCCCGCCTGCTGCCTGTCTTGGTGCTACGTCTGGTCTGTCACCAGCCATGTGCATTTTCAGTTGATGGGATTGCCCTTTTCCCAACTGCTTCCCTGACAGGTGGATTCTATAGTTACTTTGAAATACTCCAAATCCCAGTGGATAGAATAATTAATCTGATCATTGCAACAAGCTTTCCATTGACTGCTGGACCAGTTTGTTTAAGCTGCCATCCATCTCCTAGGCCTTTCTTGCTGCCAGCATGTCAGCTGATATTATCCCTCCTACTCAACTGAACTAAACTGGACAATGCTGGCCTCTTGCCAGCTCAGCATTTCATCATTAACTTGCCTCCTAGAATCTAATTTTGGTGTGGATAGCCGTTTTATTCTGCCTCAGCCACTTTCATTTAAAACTCTTCAATCTTCTAAGCAAAAACCTTTGTAATCTATGCATTATAATGTTTTCTTAAGAATTTATGATTTTTTCATCCCTCTCTCGCTTCCTAGTTTTGAGTTGCCATATTAGCCTGTTTATAGGAATAGTCTGCAAATGCTCTTTGGAAGGTCCTTTTCCTGATCCCCTTCCTCTTCTACATATTAAAAAAAATAGAAAGCAAAAGAGACTTAACCTTTAATGAACTTACTGCTAAAGTCGATTAGCTATTTTCAGTTGGCAAGATTGATGATGCTATCAATATTATTAAGTAACTAGGTATGAATTCCTTATTGTGTAAACCTGAAGTAGTAAGCACTATTAGAGCTCCAGGCAGTCCATCTCATTGTTGCCTTTCCAGTGTTCTTGCCTAAATGAAAAATAAATAATAAAACTGTGTGTGAGACTGTTGACTTCATTTTTACCAGTTTTTTTTTTTTTTGTTTGGCTTAGATTGGAGAGTCTAGAATTGCAAACGGCTGTGAGTTGTAGCTGTGTTTCAGGATTTTGGAAACAGAAAGATGTATTATGCTTTATCGTGTTTTTCTGTGTTTCTCCTTGTTTGTGAGTGTTTTTTGTAAGGCTACCAATGAAAGAGGATTCTGGAAGCAGAGAAAAGATAGACAAAATTAGTTGAATTTCACAGAATAATTCATGGGAAGGGGGCGAAGTACTTGGAAAGGAGAAAAATTATTTTTCGATGTTGGTTGTCTCATCTTATTTTGATTTGTAGAGGAGCATATTATGGATACTAACATTTCAAGTTTCAGTTCTCTATGTCCACAAACTCTCTGTCACACCAGTAGCAGTAGCCCCCATTCTAAACTTGGACGCCCCATTCATTTCTTATGAAATTAATACAAAGATCTGTAATAACAGTGATTTTTTTCAGTAATACCAAGAAATTTTGAGGGTGTTATTTTGAGCCCCTACATTTCTTGGCTGGATGATAAAATTTAGGACCCTGAGCTACCTTGGCAAAAGAAGGAAGTGGAAAAAACATGAAGTGAGGAGAGTCATGGGTCACAAATATGGAGAAGTTGACAGTGGGTTTTTTTGTTGTTGATTGGTTCATTTAATATCTTTATTTTTGTTAGGTTCGAGCTTAGTTTTGATTATTTGATAGAGATGAGATGCATTTGAGTTTTCCAAGGCAAATAATTTAATGTAGTGCTCTACTTCTTTGGAATTGTGTGGGTTTCTTTTCCTTCTAGAAGACATTAAATCATATTTCTAAGATGTCTTACTCCTTAAAGAGAACATGTTTTGCTGAGATATTGAAAATCAAGAGGCACTTGCTCCCTTTCACTGTCCAGATAAGTTATCTTTTGTATTGGGAAAAAAATAATTAAGACATATGACCAAATAATGTCAGCCATAAAGTGATTGCACTGAGATGCAGGGAGTGAAAAGTTTTCCTCACTGATCCTCCAGTGTTCCCACATTACAGGGAGGTGTTACTGTGTCTGTCTATGCTTTGTGCTTCAAGGCTGCTGGCTGTGTGCCTCAGAGAAGGGAGCCAGAGTTGAGGAAAAGTCTGAATGTTTCAGAAGGGCTGGAGAGTGTCCAAGAGTATCCATGACCCTTCGACTGAGCACTAAACTGCTCTGTACAAGGAAATGAAAGAATAGATATGGCATTATTTTGGCAACGAGTGCAGAGCTGCTTGTGCCTGTCAGCATTTTCAGGGCCACCATGACTTCTGGTCTAAACAGAGCCCAGAACTTGGTGAAAAATCTTCCTTCATTCCTTCCTCATTTGGAGATTTTCAGTGATTTTTAATTTATTTTCTGATATGCATTTCTAGATCAGGAAGATAAGTCTTACTCTTGGAGGCATTCCTGAATTTTGAAGGTGCAATTGTGAACTTCAAATTAGCTTTCATGCCATTTAACTGTGGGCAAGTAATGACCTAATTAACAAGAAAGTGGGAGGCTAAGTGTTATTTTCTGCCTTTCCATAGCTGTATCTGCAATACTAGATTGCCAGCTGAGTTGGCCTATTTACCAATTGAACTACTATTTTTAACATACTTTACTTGCTTTACTATAGATAAAGAGTGTGAGAAAAAAGTTTGCTTATTAACATTTAGATCAACTGCAGCATTCTGCTCTTTGCTGTCAAATGTCATAATTCTCCAAATCAATGTTGTGTTTGGTGAGACCTGCTGATGTGGCAGTTACTTCCTGCTTTGCTTGTGTTTGATGTTCAGACTTTAGTTGTACAAAGTTTGAAGCAGAATTTAAAAGATATGCAGGAGTCTGGCACAATGCTTCATGTGTTTTAAAATCTGTTGCCTGTGAGATGAACTAAATGATGATGCATTTGCTGGTAGTTGGGACAAGAGATTCTGCATATGATAAAACAGAAGAGGTTTGTGTGGACGTTCTTGCTTAGATTAATTCAGTGTGGTCTGTACCAGTTACATAAAAGTAGTTTGTTTTTGTGAAAGCCCAGAAGAGTTTTTTATCTTCAATGGAGGCTGACCCTTTTTCTGCTCAATACACTGTGTTTTATCCCTCTCCCTTCATACCATTCAGAACATTACAGAAAGCAAACTCTGGAGGCATCAAAAGATTTTCTGGGATGGCATTTCACACACTGTGTAAGCATTTCTGGAAAAGTGGGGGATGTGCTGTGTGGAAATGAAGGTAAGAAAACATAAACTCATATCATTTGCTTGGCAGAATATGTTATAACAATGTTCCTGTTGTCTTATAATTTTCCAGATTACTCCTGAAGCACAGGAAGGAACACTCCTGTGAAGAAACCACCTTCTCTAAACTTTTCTCCTTTCTACTCAAATATGAACATATTCTGCAGAATGTCCAGTAGGCTCTAGGTTAACCTCAGCAGTTCTGTTTCAAATCACAGCAAATTTATTACCAACAAGAAGCAGGCTGGCACAAGGCTTCTGTCAGCCTGTAAACCAGATTCACAGGAACAGACCCACACCTCTGTAAGGACTTAACAACAGTCATGTATCTGAAAGTAAAGTCGGATTTAATAAAATCTATGTGAGTTATACAAGTTAGGGCATTAGCTCATCCTCAGAGAACAGTATTAAATGTCAAATTCTGTCTGAGAGTTTAGGAAAGGTAAAAATATTGTGGTCTTAGAAAATCTTGACATAAGCTGGAAATCAGACCTTTGGCATGAGTGAGCAGTCATGAAAATCTATGTGGGAGGAATGTTGCTAGTGGAAAGGAGGCATTGAGGGAGAGCATAGTAACAGATGACAGGGAATCAAACAAGAAAACCATCAAATAGGCTGCACATGGAAAAAAGACTCTGAAGCTGTTATAACCAAAGCACTGTTTTAAAGCCCAAATATCAGAATGAAGCATTCAGGAAAACTGAATTCTCTGCCATTGCTTTAGTCAGTGGTGCGCAATTATTCAAACCTCTCTGCACCTCTCTGAGTCCTAGTGAGGTAGCATTAGGGCCACAAAGACCTGTTTTACTCCTTGCTTCGCTGTTAAAATCTGACTGGAAACGTAGATTTCAGTGATGAGGTATGGTGAGGAGGAATCATAAGAATAGAGTACATTAGCATTTTCTAAGCTTTATTCTACAGTTACACTTATCTGAGCTACTTCATGAAGAACCACAAAGGTAACCCTGGACTACTGTGGAAAAAAGATTTAAGCTTATTGCTAATGGCAATGGGTCAGGTTTCTAAGAGAATTTGTATTACAGGTGTATATATTCCAGGAGAAACACATGATTGGAAGACAGGAAAATTAGAGAACAGACAAGTTTTATTTTATGTGAGGAAGCACTAGAATTTGAAGACATGCAAGTATCCATAATGTTCAAAATCATGTGCTCTGTTAGGACTCACTACTAAACTTCTGCACTGGTTCAATTCTTTTGGAGGGAGGGCAATAAAATTTTCTTATTTCTTTCTAATTTTCTTTAGATTTCTTTGCTCCTTTACTCTTTCTCTCCTTCATCTCCTTTACTATTCTCCTTAGACTTGAGTACAAGAAACTCTCCTCAACTGAAAATGCAAGTGTTCTCTTTTGCCTGTACTACTTCATTCCTCTCTTTTCATAACACTCTTGCTGCTGACCTCTCAGTACTGCATTTTAACCATGGCAAGCATTTGAGAAAGAGAAACAATCTCAAATGCTGGGTTTTGTTGTGGGGCTTTTTGTTTGTTTATTTTGTTAGTTGGTTGGTTGGTTTGGTTTGGATTTTTTTTCTCCAGCACTATTGTTAATGAATTTTAGCAGACAGAGATGCTTTCTAAGAGTACAATTTTCAGCCGCAAGCTTGCTTCTGCAAGATCCCAGAATAGATTTAATAGAAATACAACCACAAGGAACAGGGGTTGCTTAAGTTCTGTTCCTGTAACCAGGAAGGATTTTTTATCTCTGGGATAAGCAAAAGTTGACTGTGAATTTATTGGAAGCCCATGTTACTTTAAACTCTGCCTTTCCCTCTTCCAGTAATTTCTACATCAATAAAAATGTTTGTGGGTTTTTTTTTTCTCAATAAATTTTCACTATTGTTAATATCTCTCATGCACTTTTATGTATTTTAAATACCAGGTGGAGAAGAATTACTACTCCTTAAAACATTTTCTCTGTGCCACTTTTGTGCAACAACTCCAGTAACTTCTGCTTATATTTTTGCTGCTTGGCAGCAAGGGGCCACTTGGGGATTTGCTACAGACTTGAGGTATAGGCAGCAAATATTCTATAGTTCCTGATAGCATATGTATTTAGGGGACTTGTGTGGGGCCAGTGCAAAAGGAAAAAGGTCATGCTATAATCAGTATAATGGTCTTGTAAAGACTCATAAATTCATAGATACCAGGTCCTTTTGCTCTTCTTCAGGATTAGAATACTGCAGCTGGAGGAAGGGGTATTTTCAGGGGATTGAAGCTTCAGGGAATAGAGATTATTAATCATAGAAGCATAGAATATCCTGAATTATAAGGGACCCATCAGGATCATCAAGTCCAACTCCTGGCCCTGCACAGCACCATCCACAAGATTCACACCATGTGCCTGAGAGCATTGTTCAAACACTTCTTGAACTCTGTCAGACTTGGTGCTGTGACCACTTCCCTGGGGAGCCTGTTCCAGTGCCCAACCACCCTCCGGGTGAAGAATTTTTTCTTGATATCCAACCTAAACCTCTCCTGACACAGCGTAATGCCATTCCCTTGGGTCCTGTCCCTGGTCACTACAGAGCAGAGATCAGTGCCTGCTCCTCTGCTTAACTTCACAAGAAATCTGTAGGCAGCTATGAGGTCTCCTCTCACTGTCTTCTCCAAACTAAGCAAAACAAGTGGCCTCAGACACTCCTCATATGATTTCCCCTGTAGACCCTTCACCATCTCTGTAGCCCTTCTCTGGGAGTTCTCCAAAAGCTTTATATCTTTCTTATACTGTGGTGCTCAAAACTGCACACAGGACTCAAGGTGAGGCTGCACCAGCAGAGCATAGAGGGGAACAATCCCCTCCCTTGCATGGTTGGTGATGCTGTGCCTGATGCACACCAGGGTTTTATTTTTGTTGGTAACTATTAAAAATTTAATGAACATGAAGATCTTATGCATCATTCTTTATATTGGTAGTGCTCTTCTTTTCTCTATTTCATATTCATCAAAATAACAAAAATATTATTCGGATGTAGCTTCAGCAATTTGCCAATAATTCCAGATTATTTACTGTGCTATTCTATTAGTTGTTTATAGGCAGAAACTTTAGGCAATCAAAAATCAACAAGTGAGATCCTCCTGCTAATAAGCATGAGTTTCCAGCTGTATGTTTCGATACGAGTGTGGGCTGCCAGAGAGCCTGAGATTGCTGTTCACATGCTTTCTGTGCGTCCTTCTTTCTGCTTCTTCAGATTCTGACCCATATGTCCCTTCACTGTCACCTTAGATACTAGCTGTACTACTCACTTCTCTGTTGCTTGTGTTCTTAGAACACACATACATAAACCCCCCCTTATTTATCCCCTCTTCCCAATAACTATTTTAGTAGATAGCTAAGATTGTAATTTTTCATTAAAGTTCTATACAGGATGATATGTTCTATTTAAAAAGAAAAAAAAAAGAATAAGCCCTGTCCTGATAAATCTTTTTTTTTCATAGAATCATAGAAAACACATGTTGGAAGGGATCTTGAAAGACCTTTTGGTCCAACCTTTGTAGAAACAAAAGTCACAGCTATAATTTCTGATGTAATTTAGAAATGTAAGGAAATTTCTGTATGCATTCTAATCAATCAGTAGTCAATATTTGGTCAGGCAAGGCACTTCAATGTTTTCTATATTGCCTAATAATTACAGTAGCTGTAAGATGCAGGCCCACAGATTAATTCCTCTGCAAATGTAACAAAAAGATCCAAAGAAATTAAAAAGGCAGGTCACTTGTCTAAATATTAATAATACAGGGGAAGACAAGATGGGTTGTATAGTGGAATATCTAGTTCCAACATTGTCAGTTTGGGAATGAGGGACCATATTCTTCCATGGAAGATATTAAAATAATGTTACCTGATTCAAAATTAGGGCATAATGTTTTAATAATTGTTTGATTTTCAGTTTGTTGATGACTGTCCCTTGTTCTGATAATGTTATTGTGACTGTTTTTGCTGGCTAGTGCTTCTATAAAGATTTTTGCTAATACATTGGGAAGCAATATTTAAAAAAAAAATTTAACCTTTCCAAAAAGGCAGTCTTTTCATTTTGCCTTCACTTTCCAACACTCTTTTCCCATACTCACTTTTGTATAGCTAACCTCATTTTGTGAACTGCATTCAGAAAGTGTTCCTATCAAGATTCAAAAGAGTATTGTCTCAGTTATATGCATGTATATATAATTACTTACAGAAGGAACTGCAAACTTACCTTTTGAAAGCTGTGGAATACTGAAATTAAATATTAATTAAGTTTCTAACATTATTACTGTATGATCATGATATTAAAGGCTACATTGCAATAGAGGTAATACTTTCTGCAATGTCACGATCACATACACTTTTGTTTTCAGTGGCCCCCACTCATCAAAGTGTAAATGACCTCTAAACAAAGAAGGATTCACCATTCCATCTTACCCTCACTGCTTAATGTTTGGCCCATGCTCTCTGTATGACATGTAATTCAGACTGTCCTCTAGAGGAAAAGACGTTAACTTCTGAATTGAAGGCTTCTTAGCTAGTAATGAACAGATTTTCATACCATGCTACGAAAGGGGTTGTGACGTTGTTTTACAGAGGGAGATACCAAAGCATGGACTGCTCAAGATTTAAATGTTTCACTTTGGGGAGTGCCCTAATGTTGAATTAATAAGATTCAATTGATAGTTAGTGTTATTTCCAGAGTACTTACCATTATGTAGCTTTTTATGTCTTACGACCCATTGATGGCTACAGCATCTTTTGGGGCAGATTGAACAACTCGAAGGCTTACACAATGATGGACAGAGAAACTGCCATCATTGGTGCAGCTGTGGGTACCGCAACCAAAGACATTTACCCAGCATTGCTTTGACACCATGTGGGAGAAAACAGGTGTGGAGTCCAGTTCTCCAATGCAGTGTTCATGCACTCTTTCTGCAGTACTTCCTCATCCATCATTCGCCTGCAAATCCTAGAAAAAGCTGAGTCCTGTCTTCAAATACGTTGTTCACTGCAGAGTTCTGTTAACACCCAACAGACCTGGTGAGGAGTATGTTCCTGTCAGTAAAGATTGCTTCTGTTTAAGTAAAGAAAGCTTCAGGGTGACCTAATTGCAGCCTTCCAGTACCTGAAGGGAGCCTACAAGAAAGATGGAGAGGGACAATTTACAAGGATGTGCAGTGACATGATAATGACCTCAAACTGAAAGAGAGTAGGTTTAAGTTAGGTATTAGGAAGAATTTCTTTACTGTGAGCATGGTGAGGCACTGGAACAGGTTTCCTAGAACAATTGTGGATGCCCCAACCCTTGTAGTGTTCAAGGCCAGGTTGGATGGAGCTCTGAGCAGCTTGGTCCAGTGAAAGGTGTCCCTGCCCATGACAGGTGAGTTGGAACTAGATGATCTTTATGGGTCCTTCCAACTCAAGGC
Organism: Atrichornis clamosus; assembly: GCA_013400975.1. NCBI lineage: Eukaryota > Metazoa > Chordata > Aves > Passeriformes > Menuridae > Atrichornis > Atrichornis clamosus. The sequence continues at coordinate 463,768 of WBMZ01006410.1, read as the reverse complement.
ATTCTAGGATTCTATGAAGTAACTGGGTTGGATGTGAAGATGTTTTGTATCTCATGGATCTTCTAGAGAACTTAATATCTCTGCAGCAGTAGAAAACTAAGAACCTTCCTTCCAAATGGAGAGAAAATGGATATGGTGTTGAACTCATGATAGACAAGACCTTAGTTTTCACTTTGCTTTTTTTCTCTCCAGCTGTTGACTTATTTGAGAAACCTAAAGACACATTAGCTTTAGCCTCCAGTACTGCCCTGTGTGGATCTGGGTGACATAGTGTGGAAACAGCTGTGTAATGGAAGAGCATCAGCCTGCACATGAGTACTGCTACCCCAGTGCTCTCTCTGAGTTTTAAGAGAGCAAACTGTGCTTGTGATACACACTGGCTGGTTTGCTACTGAATCAGTGTCCCTTTCCTACAGCTTTGGTTTAGCAGGTGTTCATTAGTGTGGCTTTGTTTTGAGCAGTCCTAGATCTGTGTCTAGTGTGCACATAATAGCTATCCTGATAAAGTCGCATTGTTGGCCTTAAATAAACATGCTAAATTTGCTTCCAGGAAAGTGTTAATGTAATTTTTAGTGAAGCACAGAGGGGGTCAATTACAAAAATTATGTAAGGAAGTATTTATAATTTTGTTTTGAAGCTATGATCTGTTAAACAGGCAGGAAAATGACAGTGAAAGGAAATACCTCTATCATGACAGATGCAACTGTAAAAGAGATTCAGTGCCTTTTGCAGCAATTAGGAAATAATATGTTTCAGGTCCTGTAGAACATCAGACTGCAGGTGTTTGTTAATAAAATGCTAACCTCCACAGCAAAGGATTTCACACTCATTTCTTATCTCTCATTTTGGGATCAACTGAAGTGACACATTCTAGTGGTTTCCTGGGAGACAGCATTTTGCTCACAGACCAGACTCGTGTTGTGTTGCTAACATCAGAGATACTTTGATTATGGGAGAGAGGACAGAACTGTTTTCTTAAGTTTTCAGCCTTTACCATCAGTAATGAAGTTTTCAGAAAACACCCTCAAGTGCTTTATAATGCTGTTTTTTCATGCAGTTAATTAATAATATTTTCATTTTCAGTGTTCTGTGATCATTTCTCATAAATTCCCATTACCTAGTGCGCTATTCCCATATTCAAACTAGTGGGGCTTGTCCTAGCACATAAGCTACAGTAGTCTAGCTTAAATGCTTTCAAAAATTGTCTTGGGTAGGTGTTTCTATTTATACACATTTTTTTAACCATTTGAATCTGTGTTCAGAAGTGTTTTAATTCCCAAAATATTCCTAGGCATTACAGTGCTTTCAACAAGATATTCATCACTTTTTAAGAGTAGCAATTTAAAAGCTTTCCTCAACTCTGCATTGTAAAAGAGGCCATCATTAATCAGCATCTTGTTTTTTTAACCAGAAATCATGCAATCCTTAGAATTCCTGGTTGCTATTCAATTTCTGTGGAGAAAGTAAACGTCCTTTGTAGTTATAAATTAAGAAAAGTCAAAGACCACCCAGCACATAAATTTCAACTGACTACAATGGGATTTCACACATCTACCTAGCAAATTACTGTGGATAAATAATGTGCCATGATGAATTACCTAGACTTTATTAACCTATACTGAACTAGACTCCTCACACTAAAATATTTCACTGCACTATTTTATTGCCTGTTACTGTCACAAAATAAACTACTGACTATGGAATGATGTACTAGTTCTGGACAGATTGATGGATCTAGATTACCTGAAAAAGGCATGTCATCTTAGGACATTGCAGCATTAATGCAATTCTGATGTTCATAAAAGACAGCAGCAAATCTTAGCAGGGTTAGGACATGGAATAGACACTGACAGCTGCACAGGCAAAAGGGAAGGTTTCAGTTTGCAGTTAAAGAAGACTTTCAGAACCCTACTTAAGTGGCTGTTTAGCTCAGAAGCTAAGAAATCTTCCAAAGGCTTTTAAAGATGCCCTTCAGAAGTTCAGCTGAAACACTTTGGGGCTATAACATCTTTTTTGCCTTAAGTGTGTCTGGTTAGAATTTTTTTTCAAAACTTTTCTAGTGAATTTTTTTGTATTTTGTTTTAGTCTTCCGTGTGGGTTTGGTTTTTTCTTTTATTTTTTCTTTTTATTTGTTTGTTGTTTGTGTTTGTGGTGTTGTTTGTTTTATATTTATGGGCTTTGAGGGTGTACTGTGGGTAGAATAAACCCTTCTGTGAGTTAGGGTATGTATCTTCTTTTTTCAGTTCATGTTTCAAACTGTCCAATGTCAGTATGAGAGAAACAGCAGGATGGTGCTGGAGTTCTTCTGCCTAGAAATTATGAGGAAGTTCCATAATTGTAGTCTTTGTAGTGATGTCTGAGTGTATCTCAGCTATTCTGTTTGTATACTGTAGCACATTCTTTTTATATCAGAGGTGACTTGTTTCTGCAAACACACAGGAGAAACATCTTAAATTTCATTCCTATGTAAAACTTAAGTTCAACTAAGTGTTGGGCTCAAGTATCAGGACATCATGAGTAGCTGAGCCATGGTCCCGATCCCTGTTAAAACAGTTGGCCAGGGTCAGCCAAAATGTCTGTACAGCTCAGCATCCTAACCCTGGCATTGACCAAAAGTAGGAAAGGTCAGAAAATGGAAAGAGCATATATATCATTCATCTCCCTGTGCAGTGGAAGCTTAGGGAAATTCTGAATTCTGAAATAAATGCCACTGAACGAATTAATTCTGAGCAGGCGTATATCTGTAGATGTGGCAGTTCCTGTGTAGTCACTTGAAGATATCCAGGCACAGCCTTTGTCAGGGTAGAGCCTCTAGACTGGGTTGTAAACCAACCTGTAAGTATTTGAATGCCTAAGTAAGGTATATGCACATTGCTATTTCTGTAATTTGGATCACACAGGGCAAAAGTAATAAGAAATTTGATTGTTTTTCAAATTATTATATCTCAAACCAAGTTTTTTTAGAAGGTGATTAGCACTTTTGCTCTGCACGTGGGCCCATGTTTAAGAAGCACAGCAGTGGTTATTTATAAGCCTCAGACAACTCTCAGTGACTTAGTAATGTATGTTTTCACTTTATTGCAGTCTGAAGAGCTGCTCAAAATGCTTAAACCTCCACTTCCATTTCTATATTAACTTTAATATATATATAAAAAAGCAAAGCACTTAAATTCAAATTCTTTGGGTTTATGCATTGGTATTGGATGACAGGTTTTAAACTAAATGATAAAAGGATAGTTCCCTCTTTACAATTTTTTTACCAGAAAAAAAAAATAATTTCTTCACATGCTTTAGTAAGAATTTTAATTTTATAGAAGATTTAAAATATTTTTATTAAAATTAGTTTCACCACAAGGTGGATTTTGTAAAATTACTGTCACTTTTATTCCTAAAGAAAATTTATTTTACTGCAAACCTGTTTTTTTTTTCATGTCAGCATATGGAAGGCTTAAGTAAAGTAGAAAATAATGACTTTTTTTTTTTTTTTAACAAAAATACCAAGGGAACTTGCAAGTCAAGCAATGCATTGTAAGCTGAACAATGTAATGTAATATAAACTGAACCTTTCAGATCTAAAATGAATCATTCATACCTAGAAAAGGAGCGGTCATCTCATCACCAGCCAAGCCAGTCTGGAAAAGTTACAGCTCTGCTTCAAGGCAAATCAAGAAATAGTCCTCCATCATTGGAAAGGTGATGCAAGAGTCCAATGGATACTTCATAGGCTTTACGTGGGGAAACCTTTTTATTGTGGAGATGGAGACAAGACAGAGTTAGCAGGACTAAGTGTACATTCCTAGAACTGCTGCTCACGGTGGTTAAAAGTGGCTACTCAGATGCTGACTGCTGAATTTCAGAATTCCCAACTGTACTGCAGGAACAATGATCATGGAACATCAGCCATTGCCAGGTAATTTCAGCAGCACAGGCTGTTTTATACAATGCTTACAAGGTTTGAAGAGAAACCTAGATATCTTTACAACATGACATTTAAAAATATGAACAGTATAAGTTTTTTTGGACAGCAGATTGTGGAATTTATATTCCGGGTTTTCTCAAAGGTCATTGTTAATGTTTTTTAAAATGCACTGTATCTCGTTGGTGGCATGATTTTCATGCTAATGTAACATAAATGCAGTCAGCACAAACACAGACATACAGTAAATGCACACTACCATAAAGCATTCTATCAATTTTTTTCCTGTGTTATTAATTGTGAAAAGTTCAGAGCTTGCAAAGTTTCCAAATGCCATTCCACAATTAACCCTATTAGCCATTATTCAGCATGACACTTACAAACGAACTTTACAAATAATTTCTGTAAACAACAGTAGGGACTTAGCCAAGGATCCTGAAATTCAAACCTTGAATAGTCCATCCTAAAATAGGAATACCATCCACACCCAGAAATACAGGACATTGTAAGCAATGGTTATATCCCATTTCTAAAGATTGGAAAAGAATCAGTGATTCTAGTAGAAATCAAAGAAAAGGTTGCTAGAACCTGGCAAAGTTTATACATTTACAAATGAGACTCGTAGCTGTACATATTTTATTACTCTACATAGGTTCCTTCCAATATCTGAAGGGGGCCTACAAGGGAGTTGAAGGGGAACCCTTCATCAGGAAATTTAGTGATAGGACAAGGGGGAATGGTTTCAAACTGAAAGAGAATAGGTTTAGATTAAATGTTAGGAAGAATTTTTTACTGTGAGGGTGGTGAGACACAGGAACAGGTTGCCCAGGGAAGTTGTGGATGCCCCATTCTTGGCAGTGTTCAAGCCCAGGGGATGATGGATGGGGCCTTGAGCCACCTGCTCTAGTGGAAAGTGTCCCTGCCCATGGCAGGGGCATTGGGACCAGAGCATCTTTAAGGTCCCTTCCAACCCAAGCCATGCTTGGATTATGCTTCAGGCATAAAAGTGTAACTTTAAAGAATGAAGCATTTCTAAATTTGATCTACAGCAAACAAATGTTGGTTTTTCTTGTACAAGGGAATAATTTTGACAGGAATTGTAGAATTCTAGGAACAAACTTGCAGATCAAAAGTTAGTGTGCAGTATCTTTTCAGAGATCCTGACATCATAAGTAAAGAAGAAGGAGTAAATTAACACTATAAAGTGCTACTTCATTGAAACCAGAGCAGTGCTGCAGGTGGCCCAGTCCAGCTGGCTCTTAGAAACTAGGTTTCCAAAATGTTTGTTAATCTTATCTCTCAGTTCTGCTTACCATCATGAGACTTGGCAGGCGCTTCCCGCTACTCCTCTTGAACTTGCTCCTTCTCATCACAGTCCCATAGGCACAGCAAAGGGCTGGGTCCTGCTGGGACAGACAAGGGAGAAGGGGACTTCCAGAAGCAGCATATTTCATCCATGAAACAGTGTTTTCTAGCAGAGTACTACTCTGTTGGAAAATTCTCAACTGGCTCTGACTACTAAGGGTGGTGAATCTAAATACATTAAGCACTGATACCTTTGAGTATTGCAGTTTTCAGTATGGAGTTCTCTTTATCAAATGGAAAGAAAAAGATTTCATTTCCAAAACCATGAAAGATATTTATTTTTATTCTTATATGAGATGAGGCAATCGTTGGGAATAATTTTGGCTTTTACAGGATTTGAAAGATTAAGGAAATAGATATATATTTTTATTAAATGAAGTATGTTGCCTTTCTGAAAAGACTTAGACTACTGGTCTTTTGAAGTCAAAAGGAGATAGAATGGTCACACATTTTGGTGTTAGCTCTAGGACGTGCAGTCATATTAACATATTTTTGTACTTTACTTGACTGAGGATTAAACCTGTGCTTAAATGCTTTTGCTGAACTCGACCATGAAAGAGATCACTTAAAAGAAGACAAGTTACCTGTAGAGTTTGAAGAGGGAAATCAAATCACTCTCAGAACTTAGAAATGTCATATGAATCCTCATCTCAACATCAGCGGGAAAATGCAAAAACTGCATGTTGCAAAGCTTTGCAGAAAATAAGAAAATGAGGTTTCACTTTGAAAAATTCAAGCTGGTACTTATACATAAGATAATCAGAAATACAGATTATCCAAGTAGAAGGATTTAAAAGGACCTATGAACTTGAAATGCATTCATTTATAAAATAAGCAGTAAAAGTAGTATGAGATAAAATTCCTGCTCTGTGGTTGCTCTGCAAATTCTTGGGGCTTTACCATCATGATTTTCTTTCTGCTGTTACAGTGTGAAAGAGCCACAGAAACACAGAAAATAATGAAGCTGAAGATACACAGAGTGCATGCAAATGTAGAATTAAACAGACTAAAAAGAACCAGAAAGAGTTTTTCATTTTTTTCAGTCTTTGTAGTTATAACAAGCCTTGGAGTTATGCCAAACAATAAAAAGCACATTATTTTCAGGCAACAGACTGACTTTAAAGTGGTGTTGCTTAAAGGCAAAAGGCATTGATCCTCAATTAAATGAAAATTAATTTACTACCCTTTTCCTTTATTCTTTCTTTAAGGTTGTTCAGTGGCCTTAGATTTTTAAAAATTGGAATCCAAAAATTATTTCAGACAAGTCTTGTTGGCACTAGGAAAGTACCATTCCCATGTGAGAATTAGGTCACTTAATTTTGGCACCTCAATTATTTTCATTTTTAGCAGGATTACGGAAGAAGGCTACTTCAAAATCTTGTTGCAGGATGTTAAACTATTTGTAAAGTCATCTAAGCAAGGGAGTCATAGGTGGTCAAACATGATGCTAGTTCTACGTTTATGCCCCATGACCAGGTGGCAAACTTCATGTGATCCTACCACTTTACAGATACAGATCTTGATTCCTTCTCAGGCTAGTGCACCTACACTGAAATCAATTTAACTTTTGCTGTAGAGAAATAGGGAAGTAATGAGAAGCTGAAAAATGAAATTAGAAATAGATTTTCCCTCCCTAAATATCAAAGTGTTTTGATAACAGAATATATTGGTGCACATAGAACTAGGTGACCTATTGTATGCAAGATTGGGTCTTGAGTTTGATGGGACTTGTATTTTTTTCATTTGACCTTGTGTGTAGAAAGAGGAGAAAACTGCAAGAGAATTGGCATCCTTACCTATACTTTTAACAAAAGAACTAGATTGGGTTTGTGTTGCATGTTAACAAAACTTCTGGTTTTCTGCAGTGATATAGATCAGTACTATCACGTTATCGACTGTCTTGAAGCTATGTGTTACATCCCAAGTTAGCTATAGTAAATGAGATAAGAAAAAGAAGAGGTAAAAAAAGGTTATGCATCTGAATAAGTATTTGAATATTGATAAAATATTTCTCAAGGTGGCTTCTAGTTCAACTAAATGATGAAAATGTATTTATACTCTTAGATTCCAGCTGTAGAAATGGAACTCCCTTGCTTTCATTTTCCTTCTTGTGTTGTTTTGTTTGCTGGTTTTTGTTAACACCAACCCTATTAAGGTTTGAGCAAGAGATGTGAATCAACTGGAAACTTTTAACAGGGAACCTGTTGAAAAAAGATTGGTAGCACTATATTGAAAAGTATGATGGCAGGATCAGTCAGTTTTTCTTCCCCAATTTGTCTCCTGGTCTCTCATTGCCCTTGAGTTGTGCATTGCAGTGGCTGTTAGAATAATTGATTTTTCAGTTCACTGACTGAAAAAAATTCCATTCACACTGACCCGAAATGATTTCTTTAGAAGAGACATGCTCATCGTTTTAAAAATTGGAAGTCTTAAAATATTTAATTGGAGTTAATTTGAGAAATAATTTTTTTAAAAAATCAACAAAAACAAAACTAAAGGTAAATTCTGAGGCAACTGTCAACCTGAATAAAAAATTATTTTATTTTGAAAATGACAGAAAACCTGTTTTTACCTTTAACAAATATTTTTTCCCACTGAAATATGCCATGTCTCCAAATGAAATCTCAAATTGTTTTGATGGTACTTTATTGTTTTGATACATTTGCCACAGGACTTTTTTCAATATTGCTCCAAGGCCATACAAGATTTTACAGATTTTGTTTCAAGATGGGGCAAATTAGGGAAAGTATCCACGTTTTCCCTAAGTGGTGTGTTTGCAAAGTTTTTCAGACCACACATTCCTGCTTCTGCTTTCTTAGCTCTGGGCAATGCTTGTAGGGTAGCTGGGTTCACACTGAGTGTGGATCAGGACCATATTCCCTCCTGAAATGGAAGGTACCACAGCTGCATGTCAGGGTTCCTGAAAAACAGAGAACACATTCATAGGAGATGACCGAGATTTATAAATAATTGCCAGGGGTCAGTCCTTATTTAAATTACAGTTAAATGTTCTTGTTTCCATTCTTTGTTTCAGATCCAGATGGCAAAACTGTCATGCCTACTACGTGCCAGTAAATTTTGAGTTCTCAAAGGCACTGATTGGCTTCAAAGGCTTTAAGGGGCCTTCTACTAAAAAAGCCTTTAGGAACGTGTGCACAACTGTTAAAATCAATAGCAGAGAAGTGTTCATAAAACCAGGGTTGCAAGGCAATGAGATGTGCCTATACAGCAACCAAAATAATGCAAGCAAGCCATGCCAGGGGCAGCCTTCCCACATGCTACAGTAATGCTACTTCTTTATATTGCAAATAGAGGAGCTCATGAGGGCAGTCATATTGGGATGAAACATCACAAACATCACAAGCCCAGGCCCCAAAGGAATGTTTCCTTGACCATGACTTTTGATTGAATTTGTGGTGTATTGAAGTCATTACTCTTTTTAATAATGATAGAATCATTGAAAGGTTTGGGTTGGAAGGGACCATACCATTAAAGATCATCCATTTTCACTCACCTTGCTATGAGCAGGGACATTTCCATTAAATTGGGTGCTCAAAACCCCATCCAACCTGACCTTGAACATTTCCAATTATGAGGCATCCACAGCTTCTCTGGGCAATCTGTTCTAATGTCTCGACAACCTCTTGGTAAAGAATTTCTTCCTTATATATTCTCTCTGAAACAGTCTTCTTTCACTTTACAACTGTTGTCTCTTGTCCTGTCTCTAGAGGCCCTGGTAAAAAATATCTCTCTATTATTTTTATTAGCCTCCTTCAGCTACTGGAAGGCTTCTCTAAGGTATCCCCAAAGCCTTTGCAACTCCAGGTTGAACAACCCCAACTTTCTGCCTGTCAACTCCCTGTATGTCAACTCTCAGCTTGTCTCCATAGAAGAGGGTCTCCAGCCCTCTGATCATCTTTGTGGCCCTCCTCCAAGCCCTCTCTAACAGGTCAGTGTCCTCCTTTCCTGTACATGTTGGTATAGTGGGAGTGACACATGACTAACAAACACACTACTTGCTATAAAAGCCTGAAGAGAAGGCTGGGCCCTTATTTGTCTCACTGAGTTTACACCTTCTCAGCTAAGCAAGCTGCCAAGAAGTCCTTTTCTGCTTAATGGAGAGAGAGAAAAGCAATTTCAGGACAGGCTTTTGTGGCCATACTTCAGACATCTAGTTTGGATGAGTTCATTTGCTCTCAATTAACTTTGCAGTGAGTAGCTTACATGTAGGTATCGGTGCTTAGTCAGGGGAACCAGCTGTAGAACAGAAGGTCACACAGCCCCACTGGTCTGTGGCCAGAGCCTGGGTTTCCTCTCTTCCAGATCAGTGAAGCCTTTAATACTGCACTTTCTGGGAATGTCAGTGGATAGCACTCAGATAAATTTTCTGCCTGCTGCCAGGACAATAAGCTGTTTCTTTAACTAGCTGTACTTTAAGGTTAGTGCTTTCCACACAACAGGCAGAATTTTTTTTGCAGGTTTCTTGGGCTGCTTCTGTCTTTCTTCTCTCTGCTGTCTACTTGAGTGCTGGATTTCAGCTGAACTGTGCATTGAATAAGAAGGAAGATCTCTCTTTCTCCTGTTAATGAAGAAAGCTTTGGGAACATGCATGAATCTCCAGCTTGCAAATTTACAAGGAAAAATATTAGGTGAAACTGAGTTGCTTAAAATATGTACAGATCATCCAGTTTTCCTTTTTCGAAATGGTTGAGGTGGACTATTCTGGTATGACAATTCAGACTCATCCCTCCTGGGAATATAATTTATGGTAAGCTCATTGCTTTGACTTTGAAGATTTTTACTCTTCAGGGGCATTAAAGGGTAAAATTACCCTTATAATAAACTTGATCCTTGAATAATATACACATTCACACTGACTAAGGGCTTAGTTTTGGTTTAATCTTTAATTCAGCAGCAGATTGCTTTACACACTAACACTATCAATTACAAAAATGATCTATATAAAAGAGCTAGGGAAGCGATAAAAGTAGTTTGGTGTTACAATGAAGACAGCAGACAAGTCAGTATGAACCCTGGAGAAAGTGAAAATCTCTTTTGTTTTGCTTGCTTTTTTGTTCAAGAAATTCTTGACACCTGCTTTCCATCCATTTTTTAGTTTCTCTGAGGCAGCTGTCACCATAATATCTAAGTGAACTGAAAAGAATTAAAGACAACATAAAATTAAAAAAAATATTATTAAGGCAACTGAATTGTGTTTTAGAACATTTGGGTTCAATTACCATCTCCATCCCTGTTTTCCTTTGTGATCTTGGGCAAGTTCTTTCTTTGTATTGCTTTTCCCCATATTCACAATGTATTTAACAATGCTTCCTTTCTCCCACTTATTATTGGTTTTGACTAGAATTAAGCTTTTGGGGATGGGACCAGTCTTTCACTGGAACTCTAAAGTCCAGTCTCAAATGTACACATCCTCTCTTGGTGGTGTATAGTTTAGCTGCAGCTCTGAAATTCTTGATTACCACTGTATCAGGATACCTGTAAACCAGTCAGTAGGAAATGTACTACAGCACAGTTTTTAATAAGCTAAAAGATTCTGTGAAAAGGCTTTTTAATGACCACTCATGACTAAAGATAGTAGCATGATGAGTAATGTGCACAGTCTGATTAAGTATGGATGATGTTTCTGTATTTTCATATTCACATGTTCATATACACACGAATACATATGTATTCGTGAAAGTAAAAGCTCTTTCCCGAACAGATACTTGAGAGCAAAAGCTCTATCTGAGATGAGGAAGGAAAAACACTTGAATTACAATGACCTGGACAGATGGTAAGTAAGATTTAATGGAAAATTTGATTAATTATTCTTTTTCTTTAAACTCAATTAGTATGTGTTTTTACCGAGTCTGCTAGTGCCAGAGAAAATGAAAATTGTTCTGGGGTCTGAACAAACAATATTCCCTGTCTGAAATCTGATGTCATGTATTGCTTGTGGAGTGAGAACAGTTGTGATACTGCACTCATTCTGTGTCTTCTTTCACAGTAATATGCAAGGCATCACCTCTTCTGGAGCTGGTACTCTAATATACCACAAAAGCAACACTCTGACCAGAGAAAAAATAAAAGCCAGCTCTTCAGAAGTTACCCATTTGACAGAAGAACAAATGGACAGATTGAACATAAGGCATGCCCACCAAGGAGGGTCACCTTGTGTGTTCTGCAGTCTTAGAGAGCAGCATGCTGCGGGAATACACAATGATTGTATGACAGCGTGCTTGGTTACCTGGACTCATACTGGTTTGCAGTGGAAAACTTCCCTGTTCTGCACATCCACCTCTTAAAGATCAGGCTGTAGAAGTGCACATCTGTCAGCTATGGAGACTGTTCCCATGATGGGTTGGAACTGCAGGGTGCCAGACCCTGAGTTGCACAGAGCAGGGCCAGTGCACAGAGGGATTATTGATGCTTTACAGTTCCACGGGACTCTGAACTCAGCATGAAGCAAAAACCGCTGCCTCCTGGAAAGACTGAGCGTCACTGACGGATGGCATTTTGCCTGCTTTAGTGGTGGCATCTCTTGACTCTTTCTCAGTTTATACTTTTGTGCTTAACTTCTAACCTGAAAAGTAAAACAACATTTGATGTACTGCCTTTGAAAGACTCCTGACACCAAGTTTATTTCAATAATTGCTGGAGCAGCCAGGATAGCAGCTGTCTTTCAAATCTGCAATATCAGCTCATTGTCCAAAGATGAACATTTCCTTTACTACCAGTAGCATGATTCTCCAGAGGAATGACAGGATTATTCATATAAGCCTGACATCTCAGCCTCCCTTCCAGCACTGGAGATGACTGAAGACAACAAGTTTTTTTCTGCTCTAAGGCCTTGAGAGAGCGGTGGAAACAGAGCTAGGAAGGGGAGGTAGAGTCAGTGTCCTAACTCCTTCAGTACGCTGTGACTGCAGTGGCTGACAGCTGTTCAGAAAATTAATTAAAGTAAATGACATTAAAATTCCCCTCCAAGATAAGCCGAAATATTAACCCTCAGAGATACTTAGCTAGGACAGTTTAAAGGGTAAATACCTTAAAGAACCTTAGCTTAATACAAAAATTGTATGTGCTGCATCAGATGAGCTACTTGAAAAGAATGTCAACTCTGAACCTAACCCAAAAGAAATCCAGTGTCCTTTCCCGCTCTGGAAGAGTGAACTCCACTCCACTGATTTCTCTGCTCCAATTGGGAAGCTTGTCCTCTGCAAATGCTGGACAAATTTCTCAAATCTCTGTCACTCTTCACCATAAGCCCGGACTCCCTAATGTGATAACTTGAATATGAAGAGGACCTCATGTAAATTCTATTGAAATTAAATCAAAGAAGATAAACTGCAGGCATCTGCTCCTTACTTTAGTACTGTTTAGGTGCTTTCCCTTGGTCTGCATAAAAATGCTTACATTGCTTGAATAAATGCCAACCCAACATTTCAGCATCTGATTGGCTAAATAACCATGTGAGAAATGGCAGTGAGAAGGTAACTGGGAAGGTGAAGATATCACAGGATATGGATTAGCTGGCTACAGTTCCTCATTCAAAAATTGCTGATTAGTGATCTCCTTTAAAATCTGATTAGAAAGGAACATTGTTTTCATTCATTTAAGTAGGGGCCGGTCACCTTTTATGCCTCTAAATATATGAGACAGCATTTTTAGGAGTATGACACTCATAGGTGAAAAAAATTATTAATGAATGGCTTTGGAAAAATAACATTTTGACCATCCTTTAAGCACTGAACACATTCTCCTTTGTTTCCCTTAGTCCTGAAACTCCTTGAATCATAATTCCTCCATGGTAAAACTTTATTGGTTGTGACAGACTTTACACCAGAGGTTTGTCTGGGGTGATATTAAATACGCAAACACATAACCTCAATGCTACAAGGTAGCCACGATAGCAAAGAACCCGCAGTGCAATTTTGCACTGTAAGAGGGGAAGTGCTGGTCCTCTCCAAGGTGGCAGCAGGCAGTGGCTGTATTCCATGTGTTCTCGTCCAGGAGTTGGGTTCTTATTGTCCCAAAGCAGCTGAAATTTAGAACCCACCTCACTGGTTCTCTCAATAGATCCAAAATTTGGATTGGTAGTCTTGCTTCATGGCTGCCTCACACTGCTGATACCTAAAGGGCACAAGTGCAGAGTGTCGTCACAGTGGAGCTTCCTGAGGGCCTGAGGTCTGAGCAGATTGCTTAGCTTCCCTCTGTGACTGATTGGTAAGCATGCTCCAGTGCTGCTTGTTGAACTAGGCTTCATATGGAGCATCTCTGGAAGTGCTGACATGTCTCACTCCATGTCCCTCTCATTCCTGTTTTAATCATTCACCTACTAATTATAGCTCAGACTTTATGGTGATGATGGCAAGGGTTTAACTTTCCTCATCTTTCTGAAGTTATCTGAGCCTGGGATTAACTACCGTGGGCAGACTGAAGATGTTCTCATTCCCTCTGTTAAAGCTTCTGTTTTATGTGGAATAAATAAATGTGCATCATGCCAGATAATAAACATGATACAAGAGTGCTTGAGGCATCTCAGTTCTGTTCCTGCTACTCTATTTATATTCAATAAACCCCATAGAGGGATGGGATTTGAGGCATACTTCTGCTTTAATGTTGCCTCTTAGCTGGCTGCTATCTTTGCAGTGGTTTTCTTACTCTTTTATTCCTTAGGCTATGGCTGCAAGGAATAGAAAATATGATTTTAGAACCAGGATCTAAATGTAGGATTTAAAATGTCAGAGCCTTATAGTACGGCACAGAACTGGTTCAAAGTAACCCTGACTCTTCCAGTGTGCTCAAGGGATTTTTGTGGCAGGTAATTATGCACTAGATTTTATGCCAGCTCGGATATTATGTGACTGCTCAATTCTGATGTTACTTACAGCCAGATACTTTCTCCTGTACTGAGAGTGGCATAAACAAGCTTTGCCTGCCTGCCTAATCCAGGTCAGGGTCATGTGGCTGAGTGATCCCAAGAAGTCCAAGTCTGACCCTGGTGAGCACAGAACTGTGGATTTCTGTTCCTCACAGGCAGTTTAGTCATCTTAGACATGAGCCTAAATGTGATCATCCCTCCCTTTTACAGTCCTAGCCTTCAGCAAAAAATTAAGTTTCTGCACATTGCTATTAGGGGGACAAAATCTTTATGTAGAAGAAAATATGTCATTGATTTGATAAAACATATTTATTAAAGTACACAAAAGTTTGTCTCCCCGAATCAGTAGAAATCAAAGAGCAGAGTGCTTTCTCTCTTATAATTCCTGCCCATCCTCTTTTGTTTTCCAGACTGCATTCCCCTCACAAAGCTCTCCTGAGTTTCTCTCTGGTCAGGGTCATAAAATGACTATCTGCCTTTGACTTTCTGTTGTGTTCTTTGTCTGTGATACTTCTGTGTGCTTCTTGTGCATACACATGCCTGCATATATCTCCACTGGAAAAAACAGATATATATATTTGCTGTCATTCTCTATTGAAGCTATCCCTACTGACACTGCTCAGCTCAAGATTTGACCTGCATTTGTGGTGGTGGGTCATGTTTTTCCTCTCAGACCGAATAAGGAATTTATTCATTTTATACATATCAAGAGGCTGTCATTAGTTTTTCCATGAGTCTTCTATCCACAGTGCCCCCCATGAAAATGGAAATTCTACCTTTTTTATTAAAAGGTGAACCAAATGTCCTTGGTCTTGACTCTTCAGGAAGTAGTAAACCTTCAAGTACTTACCTTAATCTAGATGTGATGCTTTGAGATCATTTTTAGTGTAAGTAACTAATTTATTTTCATGTGAAAGAGCTTGGAGACTTGTGCAAACTCTGTTTTCTACTATGAATATGTTAGCAAAGAGCTGGCAATGGGAGAAGGCAGACACAAGTTGCTGAAACCTGGGTTTTCACAGGCAGTGAAGACTTCCAGTCTGACATGGGCAATGAAATTTACTGAATCCAGACCTTTGCCCTAAGATCTACATAGCTGCACTGGCATACTTCTTGGGCACGTTTACATACTTCCTTCTCTGTGGGCCTACACAAGGCTGTGTAGATGTGCCTATATCCACCCTGACAAACGTGCCCTTATCCTGGGCATATCAATGGGTGTTTATGTACAGTGAAGTTTTGTTGTGTTTCTCCTTTCCTTTCCTCTGTGACTCAGGAACTTTGGGTAGAAAGTTATGGCACTGAGTCTCGAAGAGCTAAAACTGACTCAGTGATGACTCAAGGTTAGGTGACACACTGTTCTATTGGATAATGAGTGCACACAGTGTAATCTCTGGGAAGAACTGTGCTGAGTTTAGCATGTCCTTCAGATGCTCTGGAAGAAGGCATGTGACAGTGCAAATCAGAGTTAGCAGAGCTCTTCCAGTAGGATCTCTCCTAAAACTAAGCAAGAAAATGTAGGATGGTGCAGCAGTAATTAGCATTAAGTTGCTATCACTTACCTTTTAACCTCTGTCAGGTCTAATTTTTATTGGTTAATTATGTATGTAGTCAGATATCAATATGCAAACTGCTGGTACTTCCTCAAGTTGATGAAAAAGCGAGCAGGTCTAACGGCTAAGTTGCTTTGTATTTAGTGAGTTTGCTACACCTGGAATGAACACAGAGTGCTGCAAGATAAAGACCTGATCCTGTGATGTAAGCCAGCTCTGATTTAGTTTGTCCCAGTCTGGCCACACTCTGGCACTAGGAAAACTACCCTGCAGCAATTTCTACATTTGCCTTGCACTCAAAATATCCCCAGGCTTGCCGGTTGTTTCCAGGGCCAGGGAAATATCCTGGAGAAGCAGCTATTTCCCTTGTTATGTCCTCCACCTGCCACAAGATGACAATGTTTCAGAACTTTGACGGCTAATAATAACAACCAGACATTGTATCCTTTCGGCTGACTGCCTAGGCTTGTGTGATGTCGGTAAGTGACTGTGAATTTGGAGTGCTAAATGGGATGTGTCGCTATAATCGAGAGAGCAGAGATATAAAAAAGACTGTCAGCCCACTGAGGTGCTGTTCTGCTGGGTCAGCCATCAAATGAAGGCATGCTAAATCTCGCATTTGCTTTGTGTCAGTCATTGAGGCAGCCTGCCACATACCCACTTGGTCCATGTTTCTTGACAGAGGTCTAAATGCAAGGTGTGTTGAATTTTATCATTCATATCTCTTTTGGAGTTGCTGAATGAAATATCATTGCCTGACATGCACAACAAAATTTAACTGAAGGTCACACAGCTGCAACATCAGTTTCACAAATCTTATTTCTATTTTAATGATAGTTCTTTCATTACTAATAACCCTTTGATGACTAAATGACTATTAAGTGACAGTTCTTGTGCTCCCTTTCAAAGAACAGAAACTGAAAGGTTGACAGCTTAGACGTGGAAGATGAACATAAAGTAGCGTGTAATACACTGTTTCTGCTACTTTTGACTTGGCTCTACTTTTCAGGTGCTTGATTTCTCTAATAGTGGTTGTGTTTTTTCCATTATGTTGGTGAACTCAAAAGAAAGGAGAAAAGCAGGTTTGCATTGATTAAGAATTATATTATTTGTTTTGACGCAATCTGCTACATAAATATGTTTAACAAGCGTACGTATTCAAGAGATCAGTAACAATCAGAAAATTAGCAGTACTGGAAAATGATCCATGAACACTGCAGTTAAGAGTCATTATATAGCTGCATGGGCGGATGTCTTCTGTGCTGCTGTTTAATTTTAGTTTCTGTTTCTAATAACAGCTTACCACCAATCTAGCATTCTATTGATAATTTCTCAAAGGTTTGGAAGACCTGGAGCATCATTTCTTCCCTGTATGCCCTCATGTCTTCTTCCAAAAAGTGGGGACAACAATATTCTCCTCTTTTTCCTATATGGTCCTGTAAGGACAGTGTGACATCTCAACAGGTTTTCTTCATTGTGCCAAGTTCAAACAATAAAATCAAATAATTTAGGAAAACAATAGCTTTCTTTAGTTGTTGAGAAACATTATTAAAAATCTAGGGCAGGAAAAAAAGCCCTACAATTGTTTAGGAGTATAAAAAGACTAACTCAACTTAAATACTGCTAATAAATCCTCCATGGTTTCATTAATTTCATAGGGAAAGAGAGGAGACTTTAGTCTCTTATAACGTTAGGTATCTCAAAGTTGTTTATCTAGTCTGACCTATTTACCTGGCTTGCTCTATAGTCACCCTGTGGGCAAGTCTTCAAGATAATTAATCCCATCTATCTTAGACACCGTTCTTGAACCAGCACCCTGTACAGCTGTTATTAATTTTCCCTTAACTAAAGAAACAGCCTAAGAAACTTGCTTAGATCAGGCTTGGGTTTAGACACACTAAACAAACTGACTGTCTACATGACTAAATCACCCACTTTTAGCTTTAAAAACTTAAACCACTCTTTTTTTAGAACTCAACTATGTGACATGAATAATACCTGCCTCTAAGACAGAGAGGAATGGATTCAATGAAAAACAAGGGAAAGAACCATTATGCAGATATATATATGTTGTTGCCTGATTATACCTGCAAAAGAAAGATTTTTTTCTACCTTATGAAAATTTTTCACAGACGAAATAAATCATATTGTTTTATATTAAGACAGAGAGTTATTTAAGAAAAAAGTGACATTTCAGAACTGTGTGATTTATCTATCAAAATACTTCATGTAGCTTTTTAACATTAGAAACAGTTGCAGTGGTTAATAGCTTAATAAAACAATAATAATAATGCCAAAATAAAACCCTAAAACCTTGTTTTGAAGAAAACAGTCTCCCACCCCCAATCCTGGGAAATATTTTTGTGATTTCTTAAGTATATTTCTAGGGGGGTAAGAAAAAATATAAGAAATCTTAAACCTTTCTGTTGGAAAAAGCTTTGATGAGCCAACATCTTGGGAGGGGAAAGATATTTCTGCCTAAAAAAGTTCCTACTGTCTCGTTCCCAGACATACTTGGGAAGTCTAGGTGTTTCATGAGCATTTAGGTGTTGACTTTCCTCATACCTTGTTCTTAAACTCTTCTCCAAATTTGTGCTGCTGGTTATTTGCAGGCACTAACCCTTTCTTGACCCAACACACAGTAGTACTGGGAAGAAAAAATAATTCCTTGGCTTCTCCCCATCTTCTGAGGAGCCTGTGGAAAGACCAAGGATTTCTCAGTTCACAGCGCTTTCCAGAATTGGTCCAAGAATTTGTTCATTCAAAACAACTGATTTACTAATTGCTATTCTCTTTCCAACCCCCAAATTAGGAAAGTAATCCCTTATAAAAAATAGAGGGATAGCATCACATTCCTGCCATCAGGAATTTTCTTGGAACAAGATGTATTCACCTAAGACAGCTCTAAATTAAGAGGTCAGAGTCTGTAGGCAATTAAAATTTGAGCCATAAATCTGGGGAAGCCACAGCGTAAAGGTGTCATAGACAGAGGTAACTCTTATCAACCCAAATTCCTTGACGTGACAAACAGTGATGATCTTAATTCTTTAGAGTGTGTTGATTCTGATGTACAATAGAGGGCTTTTTTCTCATACTGATGTGAATCAGCAGTGCAATGTCTGTCTTCTGCATCTGCTGTGTTTATTTCAAATATGCTTTTGGGAGGCAGCTATGTTAAAAGGCTCAGGAGACTGTATCCTCCTCCAGCTTCCCTGCTGTGTGCCGTGCTGTGGAAGAGTGGCCATGCAGCTGTGTATCCCATCTGACCAAACAGCAGCTCTTCCCACTTCTATGCACAGGAATACAGCACCTGAAATATTAAAGGAAAAAAAAAATTCACAAAATGGTACGAAAACAAATGAAGAATCAACAAACACACTGATTATTAATTTCTGAATTGTTTAAAAATATTCACTTCTGAGACAAAGAGTTGATGTAAAAGTTATATTCTGACCTTTTGATAAGATTTAAATTCTTAGATAATTTGATTCACTTAGATCTTCTAACATCACTTAATCCCTACTAGTGTGAAACTGAATCTACACAGTAAATTAACTTGCCTGTCAAGAAGCTACGTAAAGTAACTATGGTTAGCTGTCTTAATTTACACCTTTGAATAGACTCCCCTTAATTGATGCTCTTGTGGCACTCTTCTACCAAAGCTTCGACACACACATTAAGCCAGTTTTAACATACATAAACCACTTAATTTATTGAAATTTCTGCATGTGGCAAGTAAGTTTACAGAGTCCAGAAAATGTAGTCTTCAATAGCCCTTTGAATGCTGCATTTTGGGATCTCTGCCATTAGAAGATAGACATTTCTGTGACATTTCAATAACATTGAAATTAGATTTTAAAAAGGAAAGAAGGAGTTTTGTTATACTTATTTGTTTTAGAAGGCTGCAATTAAATTGACAGAAGATGTCATTCTAGATTTATTTCAGGAAACAGAATCAGTCCTGAAAGGTCTTATGATGGAAAGGTGGTTGACATACATGATCTGCGTGTTTGCTTCTTGCAGCTTATGTCCCAGAACTCACAACTAGGAAAGGAAAAACTATTTCACATGGCCAAGGACTGCCAATATGCAGTCAAATACTAGCTTTAAAATGCCTTCAATTATGCAAATTATCCACACCTTCAAAATGATGTGATTAATTTTCATATATAAGAGAAAGTAATTCAGCTCTGAGAAACTATTACCCATGGCGTTGTGACTTTCACCAAAAGCAATAGACTGGCTGTCACCTCAGCAAATTGATTTTGTTGAGAGATGACATCTTCCATTAATGGAGGATTAGTCTCTCTGGTCTTTGTTCCTTCTACCTACTCTGTCAATGCAGTTAATGGATGCTGGTGTCTGAACACAGATGCCATGTTTTAAAGAGCAGATATTTTCCTCAAATTCAAAGTCAAATAATTGTTAAGGGTGGAAAATACAAGGAGATGCTCTAGAGTGTTAGCTTTGAACACTAGTTCCCAGAATTTGAAGACTTGTTTCATTTCACAAACAATTTATCTTCCTACACAGAGCTCTCTCCATGTCCCTGGTATGAAGGACATGGGGATGTCATTGATGTGTCCTTCAGTGAATAGCTAGGAACAATAATACAGCAGCTAGACCTTAGGATGCCTTGGGAGGATGAAAGCCTGATAATATCATAGGAGGGCTCATCTTCTTCCAAATGACACAGAAGACTGTGAGGCAGCAAGCAAAGAAAGGGCAAAGGAGGAGCCAGAGCAAGAGAAACAAGTGTCAATACCAACTGCAGACTAGGGAGGACAAGGTGAGGAACTTAAAGATCTATCACAATCAGAGAGTCCCGCAACCGAGAATGGGGGCAGAGAAATCCAGCTTAGATCATGAAGAAAGGGTCACCAGGCAGAGGCATGACTCTTCGAGTTTCCACAGAGCTCTGCCCTAGGCCCAAACAGGTTTTTCAAGTGGTAAAGAAAGAGGCCAAGTCTTTTTAGAACTATGTCTAGCTCTGGGTATTTCTGTTGCAAAACATAACTAAATTTGTTTGATTTTCCTGTTCAAAGTCTTTCAGGGGACCCATTTTCTCATTGTCATACATCCCATTGAATTTATAATAAGCCTCATGTTCTTGCATGACAATGTTCTAGAAGATGACATGCTTAGATTATTAAGGTACTGGGGTTTCTGCGAGTAATGTCCACATCTGTGCTAAGGGCTTCCAGGTCTTGAGCTGAGGTGTTCGCTTTTCCTCTGGCAGGACTCCTCTGCCAAAGCATATGCCATGGACAGAAAGGTGAGCTGCAGTGGTTCTCCCTGGAAGTTTAGAGCATGTGGAGCCGTTGTGGTGGGGCCAAACAGCTTGTCCAGGAAGGGCGCAGGAATAGGATTATTTGTTGTGGTCTCTGTGTGTATGTGTGAGTCCCTAGTGATAGAAAAGGTGTGCTGTAGTTTGGCACCGTTGCTTCCAGTGCTCTTCCAATCAAGTGTACATTTTTTTTTCTGTAAAAGAAAAAAAATGCAACCTAATACATAACTGTAATTTATTATGAGTCACATCTTTCATTTTAGATTCAGACTATCTTCATCCCACACAAATGTGGCTTTCCTTAACTTTATAGTGCTACAAATTACTGGCTTAAAATACGTGTAGCACTTGTAGAAAACTATTTTACTAGAGGAATGAGTCATTGCAGATTTCATCATCCAGACTTCACTATTACTTGTCCTTATGTCTTGGTGTAAGTTTTGTCCTAAATCAGGCCTTAGGAAGGATTAAATTTCCTGTACCTTGAAGCTGTTTATCTTGGGTTTTTATAAAATGTGGTCTTTGGGATTGTTGCCTTTTGCAGTAAAATTCAGGCATAAGATATTTCAGCTTTCAAAATATATGCAGCTACTTGAGGAACTGTAAGTGGGGAGACTGACACTTACTGAAGAAAAGGAAGATGATAAAATAGAAACAAGTCTAAAATAGGAGCAAAGAAACATGGGACTAGCTCCATCTCAAGGGTGGCACAGGGTATTTTAGGATTCTCTTACACAGTGGTTTGCCCAAAGCTTCAGCATTTCTAGGGCACCAACATCTCCTGGGTAGTGACTGTCAGAGATCTACATTGCAATCTGTGTACTAACCTTCCAGAAGATTAAAAGTTCAAACTGGATCTTGACGCAAAAAGAGTATAAAGGAAGTGGAAAGCTTCCACGATAAGTATAGGTTGCTTAATATCTGGAAATAACTTGGAGATCTGGGCTAAGAACAGCAGTATGAACCTTTTTGGTCATGCTTGTGGGTCCATTTGGAAAACAAACAGCAAATAACACAGAAAAGAATCTATATTCTGGTTGCTGATGTTACCCTTCTATCTTTTTCTGGGCTACCACTTTAACCCAAGAAAACAGAGGAGAAAAGTTTGGGGTTTCTTTTTTCCATACAGTTTAGAATGAATATCAGACTACAGTGTTCAACATAGGAATACTAGTGGAAAACAGAACCTTAGCAAGGTACAAAACCATTTTCCTTTAAATATTAATTTTTTAGAACCAGTGGCACTTCGGGGCTGACAGTTATAGGTAAGTACAGAAGAACATAAACAAAGAATCCCATAATCCAGTGAGTATTAACAGGTCAGAATAAAATTAATTTCAAGTAATAGACACATTTCACCTTTTTTAGTGAAAAACATTAGTGTTTGGAAACTAAAAGATGCTTCCTTCTGCTTCCTCTTTAACTGTGAATAAACCAGGAAGAACTTTGCTGAAGCCAGTAACATTAGAAAGAGACCAAAATATTTTGTAATCTCTTTCTGCAATCTACAACCTTTCCTTGTGAATATATTTGGGATAGTGAAGTCTCAACTGTCAAATAGTCAGTTTCTTAGCTCTAAATCTTGATTAAAATCTAAAATTGCTCAAGCTTATTTTCAGATAAAAACTAACACTGCCAGGGAAACGCTACTTGCAAATTTCCCCTCACATAAACACTAGAAAGCATTTTTATACACATCTTTTCCTTGCAACTTATAAGCATTGATTGAGTAATTTCTGTTCTCCATTTAATTCGTTTTGAAAAGACGTAAGTGTACTTTGCATCTGCCTTTCATTCTGTTCTGTTGTATAGCATTTGTATCATCAGTTTCTCAGTAGGACTGGTTTACATTTTGCTTTCTGCTCTGAATATTTTTTATTTTTCCCTACATTGAGCCATATTTCCAGTTAATTCACAGTCAAAGCTCATACATGATCATTCAGATGGTTCTTGATCACGTATTTCACCAATTAGAAACTATTTCCACCCAGGTTCATTAAGTACCTCTGGGTCAAAGATGAAAGAGTTGCATTATATTTTCTCCCCAAGAGCATTTATGTATTAAGATTTCTTCCCTGACTGCTTTTCTTGGGCTCCCGTACTTCAGTAGGGCTGAGTTCTTATGAGAGAAAAGAAAAGAAAGTATTCGTCTGACACAAAACTAGAAGTGGAAGTTGACTAAGGAAGTTGACTGAGGAGAAAAAGAGGGGTTTGATCTTTCTCAGGATCTAATGCAAAGTCCAGTGTAATCCATGGGAAGCCTCCCAGCCATTCCCTATTAAGTTCTACCATGACTGTGTGGTATATTCTGGTACAGACAGATGGCGAAATTCTCTTTTACATTTTACATATGTTTTACGACTTCATGCGGGAAGAACTAGTGCAGGAAAAATAAAAAAGCTCTCCAAAAATGTCTTCAAATGAAATGCAAGCCTGTCTAAGGTTCAGATAATTCAGTTAACTACACTCTCTGGTTTGCAGAAGAAGAGTAGGAGGGCTAAAAGTAGTTTTACTGCACTTCTGTGCTAGTCCAAAGAGTAGAAGGACAGTGTGGGAACTTCTCAGAGCCAGTCCTTGCAAGACTTCCAAAAGTGAGAGATTTAGGAGCCTGGGCACTTCCCAGACTTTGGAAAGTCTCCTGGTATAAATACTGAAGCTGTGGTCACTGGCAGACACAGAAAGAAGTCACTGAGTTCTTGTCATTTCCAAAACAATATAGCTTCACATTATGAATTAAAAATCTGGTAGAGGTAAGTAACCTCCTGAAATGTTTATTTACATAACAGTCCAGTGAGCAGGTCCTGAGAAGCAATCAGTGTTAAAATTGTGGATTTTATTACATTCAAGAAAACACATGTTGCAGAAATGACATCTCTGTTTTCCAAATAGCTAGAAATTGCTGAGCTTAATGGGCACTGGAGTGATGATATAATCACAGTTTTCTCTGGTGTACAGCCCCTATCATTTATTATTTCAACTACTGTACATTGGAATCCACTTATTCTGACAGCCCTGCCTCACCACAGGTCAGCTTGATAGCATCAGCTGGGAATGGGTAATAGCCAAACTGCTCTGACAGCAGGTTTGGTAGAGCTAACTTTAGAGGTAGAAATGTGCTTAAAAATACATAAAAGTGTGACAAAAATGAGAATTGAAGCGGTCCTCACTTGAGTTTTATACAACTCTCTGGATTTTTGATTTCCAGATGTTTTCCCTATCAGCTATTCCCTGATGGGTTTCATTAAAATTCCAAAATATGTCAGACACTCTCAGCTGCTCAGGGACATGGTATTGATGATACGGTGTGTAGTCGTGCAGCCATGGATACAGAGTAATCTTCCTTCCCCTCTTCTTTTTTTTTTTTTTTTTTTTTTTTTTTAATGGAGAAACACTGTTTGCAGTCCCCAACAAATCTGCTGAGGGAATTTAGCAGTTCTGGCCCTCAAATTCAAACAGCATTTTAAGGGGCATGCAAAGACCTTTCCTTGCAGGTCTAAGTACAAACCACTTGTTTGAGACTGTGGAGATAAGCCAAGCTTATGTAGCAAGTGAGCTTTGGAAGATTCTAGTGCATACTGAAAATGTGTTGGTTTTTTTCTTTTTAGTTTGGTATGGGACGTTTTAATTCCTGAAGCTGTCTCTTCTGCTGTGCTCGTTAGACAACACAGTCAGCCACAGTCTTGCTTTTCAGTCACCTGCTCTCAAATGACCTACTTCCACCGCCCGTACGGTCTGCGGGAAGCCGGTTCAGTGGCTGCTGCATGCAGAGCTCCTGATGCCCACACTGCCGTGGCAGCAGCCGTGACTGTGCCCAGGCTGTCTCAGCTCCGCTTCCCCATGCTGTGCTGCCAACTACAGTGGAGCTACGTTCAGCCCCGGGGAGTCACAGGAAGACAACCTGCAGCTGCACCTTATGCAAAGCTGAATCTCAGGAAGTAATACTGGAGTGAAATACCTCCAGTTCATCACAGTCCAGCATGGTCTTGCCGCTTTGTTGGGCTGCATTTCAGTCCAAACAGGAACGTGGGGCTTTGGGCAAAAGGCTGAGGCATGCATTTGGCACAGTACAAGTGCCGATGGAGAGCTGGTTCCATGCAGCCTCATCCAAGCTCTTAGAGACACGTCTGGGTAAAGCTGAGCAGTTCTTGAGGAGACAGGTGGGGCCACCTCCTGTGGGACACTGCTTGAGGAGGTTCAGCAAATACCATTTTGATTTGGTGCTCATGAGTATAAATACTGAGCTGTTTATATATTTTTGTTTCTATGGTCTTCCTCCACCCTAAACCTCCTCCTTTCCTTGGAAAATATATTGGGTTTTTTTAAGTATCTCCAAATTACTGATGGTGGGGAAGAACTGCTTGCCAAGAGAGATCATGGAGAGTTTAGTGTTTTTAGTGGAGCTGAAATAAGAACCAGATTGAGGGCTACAAGGAGAAAATTTGTGTTTCTGTCTGTACAGTAACATAGCATTCAGGTAATTTTCTAAAAGGACATTTAAATGGAATCTGCTCCTGTGGTCTTATAAGGACTATATTTTCTGCTTCTAGTGTTTATGCCAGTTTGTACCTGGTTACTTTAATTCCCCCAAACTTTACTGTACTTATTTAAACTTTTCTCCTGAGTCTGTCCCACTCAGTCCCATAAACCAGCCCAAATTAACCCAGTAATGTTTTGGGGCTTTTTTTCATTTCTTTTTCTTTTCCCCATATCCCCATTCACAGCATAGATATATATTTTTGGCCATAAGTTACCCTTAATTAATGAAATACTCCAGATACAGCTATAGCAGAGCCATGTAGATTGTAGATAAGGATCTGTTTTCTCTCTGCTTTGTGATTAGCTGCCTGTGTTTGTTACTTGGATTTTATGTCCCCCTTCTGTCATATTGCATTGCAGATTCATGGCTAGTGACTTGTCCACAATTTCTCCAAAGTACATACTGCTATTACTGCTTCCCTGGTTTTAATTTGATCATTGGATGCCTGTGCTTCTCATTAATTTTCCTGAGATATTCTGGCTTGCAATTTTTTAAGATGAATTTGATTTTTGGTGGGGCTCACAGTCTGCATATTTCTGTTTTCTCTTCAACCCACTCATATAGTATTATTTTTCTTCTTTTCTACAGCCTCATCTGCTTTATCAGAAACACACAATCTCTGGGTATTATGGTTTCCAGGCTCAACTATTTTTGCAGTACTTACTGCCACATTCCTTTGTCTTCTTTCATTCTCCATCTACCTCTTATCTGGTCTCTCACCTTGCTTTCTTTCAGCTGAGAAGTAAGTGTTGCCAGTGTCTTATTTTTGGTCTCCGATTGTAAGTTTTGCTCAACCACATTTTTTCTCTGAAACACAAGGCAACTTGTCTACCTATATGTTATAAAAATGTAAACTCCAAGATTTCTTTTGGAATAAGTAGGAACAGCCTTCTTGATCTCATTTCATCAAAATCTGGTTGTAAAAGCATCCTGAAAGGAAGAAAAAAAAGTGCCATTACACTAAGAAAAAATAAAATGAAATAACCTTTTCTCTGAAGGGGTTTGCATTTTGTCTTGGTAGACTGTAAGTTAGATATTGCTCTGATAATTACTTTCCTTTACAAAAAATTGTATTTTATTCTATTGAAGTTCATATTTAAAATAGTTTGTTCCATCCTTTAACCACAGTTGTAAAGTCTGGTCATAAAAATTTGAGACAAGAAGACCTATAGCAAAAGAAATCCTACAGGTAAGCTATTGAATGTAGAAAGGAATAGAGTTGTTCGCATTAACTTACAGAAAAAGAAAGAAAAAGCCTTTAGTAAAATGCTCCAAAATGTTTGACCTTTTTAAAAGAAAATTCTGTTCAAACATTGAGGTTAATATCAGAATCTCTATCCGAGCCAGCAGTAACTATGAAATAGGAATTTGTAATCTCTGAGAGCTGACACAGGTTTTATATCTTTGTTCACCTTATACTGTGGGTATAAACATTCATTACAATGACTCCCTTCTTTTTTTCATGAGAACTGAACACGTGGTGAAACCTGTTGAAGGATGATTCTACAGTATGTCATATCTCATACTTGATTATTTCCTTTCCTCAATCAAAATTTGCCTGAAGATTTAAGTAACAACTCACAATTATCTGTATAACAGGGAGGTGAGCAGGTCATAAATTGCACAATTCACCTGAGAATTTCAACAAGAATGCAATTTTGTAGTAGTTTAATGACTGGTTCTGAGGAGAAAAAAAGGAAATTGAAACAGTTTCAAACTTCAGATTGTGAAAAAAAGAAAGGGCAATAGAACAACTCCTATAGCAAAGCTAAGTTATTGTTACATTAGACTTGCATTTATATTATTATAGACAATATAAGTGCTCCATGCCAAATTAAAAAAAAATGCCTTCATACTTGAAGCTGTTGGATCCATATATGGGAGTAACTGCTGAATACTGTGCTGAATATGGGGCAGGCATTGATAAAAGTTTTCTACTAAAAACCAGCACCACTCTGGAAACAAGGTAGGGAAAAAAAGAAAAAGAAAAAAAGTCAAAGCAAAGCAAACAAAGTAAAATTGAATAGACTACAAGTGATTGTACCAGGTTTTTAATTAATGAGAACACAGGAGATTGCTAAAATGAGTACATTACCTAATTGTGAATTAATATTATATGCTGAAACATCCCACAAGGGAAGAATTGGATATGCTAATATTGTATGAAAGAGATTGCCACTGGCAAATATTTCACTTTAGAGAATTCTACATTAGGCATAAACTCAGAAAAAACCCAATGCTCTTAATATATGTCATGAATTATTAATTGCCTAGAAGTTACTAAAGCAAGATAAAAGCTTGATTATACACCTTTGCATCCTTTTGATGGTCATAATTGACCATTGATCCAGAATTGTTTTTAGAAATGCAATGCATTATTGTATGAGTAATAGAACAGACATATTGTGGTATGAAGTTATAATTCCTAAACAATAATATCTGAAACTGTAATTGGCCTAGGCCTAATGGGACATTACTTAGAACATCCTAAGGGGAAGATATTTGGCTTTAGAATTTGCTTTTCTCTCCTTGGTTCAAAAATACTCTGCCCTGTAGTACCATTTAGGAAAGCTACTCTTCAAAATGCACCTGTTACTTTTAATGTGAAGAGTAGATGGAAATGGGAGACAGTACTGAATCTGCAGCTTGTTGTGTCATAATGCAGCACAACTGTTTTTGGTGAAAGATATTGTTTATTTTGCTTTGGACTATTTTCAATTCTGCAGCATCCCAAGAGTAAGTGAATACATTTTTACAAATGAAAAAAAAAAGAGGAAGGAGTTTATTTACTTTTGCATTTAGATAAATTGTTACCCACAGGAAACAGTACAGAAGTCTTTGTGTTTTGGCCTATGACTCTTTAAGGTACATGAACCTGAAGGAAACAGCCAACTTTTATATTATTCCATTAACAGCAATAAATCTGCTGGTATTTACTAAAACATTCACTGACCTCAGTAAACTCTGTGGAATGTGATTCAACTTTCATACTTTTGAGGAAAGCTTAAAGTGATTACCGTTTTCTTGAACTGAAGTTAAAAAAAAAAATCCCAAAAAGCAAAACTATGCTCCCTGCCAACTGTATAGAAGATGACTGCAACAGAGACACAAATTTTCAGGCTGTATACCTTGGATTATTTGATTCAGACACAGATGGCACACTCTGAATGTTGCTAGTAACTAACTCATGTTTGGTTCCATTTTTTAATTCCATTGGAGCAAACATTTGTGGTGATTGTTACCATTCCCACTGAATGGCATGCTTTTGTCTGGCTGTCCAGTTACCAAATGAAGTTGATTTCAAGGTTGATTTCATACCCTTACTTGCTTTTGAATATGAACTTAAGTTGTTAAATTATTTGTCAATGCTTTTGTCTTAACCTATGATGAAATCTGGTTGGATCTTAGTGTTCAAGATGTATGAAATGGCAGAGAGAGGCCTTCAGCTGCTGCAAACTGGCACAGATCCACTTATTTCAACAAAGAGTTTGTAGAATTTTCAGCAGAATGCAGCTGGACTTGCAGCTAGAGTTGACCTATTTAATCTGTGGTCTGCTTCCCAGTTGCCTTATGCTCAAAATCAAGAGCACTCCCAAGCAGTTGCTCACTCTGGAAATATAAAGTGTGTGAGTGAGAGGTTTATCTCATATTCTGAGTGGGAATTTCTCAGTAATAATTTCAGCCTTGTGTTTGGTCACTTCACTTTTTTATTGCTGGCTCAGTGCTATTTAGCATATTCTCTTTCATGAGAGTATTTCTTCTGAGGTGCTGCTGCTGCTCCCATTCTCCTGGCTTCTGTCATTTTCTTGAAGATGGTATATGGCAGTTTACTGCCTGTTGCTGATTTGTTACAGACATTCTACCTTCCAGGCCTGAGTATTAGCAATCACTATAACCTTCACAGTGACTCATTAAATACGAAGTAAACCTGTTTGATAATGCCTTCAGAGATCCGACTCTTAAGAGTTTACCAAGAACTTCCCTAAGCATTATAAATAACCACTTCTTTCTTTTTCAACTTTCTGATTAAATACACTTTAAATACCTTTTTCAAGAAGTACAGTTACATGTAGAATGCAGTGTTCTGCATTTCTGTTGTACACTCAGTAAAGCCTGATGATGCAATGTAAATGTGGTCAGTGCAGGAAGTCTGACACTATTAAATGGTTTCCTAGAACTGAGTATGGAATAGGACTAGGTGAAAACCAAAGCAAGGATGTGTAGATGGCTGTGACTTCTTTGGTTTGCAATCAAGACAGAATACACTCCTAATGTTCCTGTTTGTGAAAGAAATGCATATAAAGTACCCTGAATATAACAGTAACTGTCAGATGCAGCCAGGGCATTACCTGAGAAAGTACAGGGTAATTTCAGTTCTCTAACAGAGCAGTCTGTGACAGCTGGGATTTTGTTTTTCTTAGTGCTGCACAGTGTCAGGAAAACGTGAACCCAATCTGGAGCATCTGAAACCACCTCCAGGGTCTACTGTGCCAGCCTGTCTGAAGCACTTCAGATGTATCTTTTTTTTTTTCTGGAATTTTCATAATGATTAACATAATTGGGACAAATGAAAGAGGGAAAATGCTGAAACAACTAGATTAATTCTGCATAAGAATGGTAAGAACTAATGTGGAACAAAAGAGAGTAATTGTAAGGGATTTCAATAGTACCAAAAAAGTGAAGGTTGCTGCAGTTCAGAGAAGATTAATGCCCTGGATGTGGTTTGGGAGACACTAAAAGGTAAGACAAGGGGAAGAAAGGAAGTAGGCTTGATTCTCATCTCATGCTGGTCAGTCATGCTTTGTCTCATGTTTTTAGGTGCACTGTTCTTAGTAAATCTTGTCTAACTTGCCCAAAGGACCACAATTTTCTGGGGTCACATGGACCTGCAGCTGCCCTGAAGCCAGGATAGATGACTGAGTTGCTATGTTTTTTTCCTTAGCCTGGACCTGTGCCGGCAAAGGTTTTATCAGACCCAAGGACCTGGTCCTCCCTGGACCTGAATTAAATGTACCTGTGCCACTCTGACATACAGTCAGTAGTCATTACCTATGTGATGAGCTATGTCACAGGCTAAACCAGAAGTTAATGTCTAACACCACTTTATGCAACAAGGAATTTTTTTAACCTTATGATTTTTAATTTAAAGCAAGGTGTTGGATTTCCTGAATGAAATAATACTGAGTACCTTCCAGAAGCTGGATTCTCAGACACTATCCAGCAGAAGTCCAAGTTGATTCTAGCCATCCTTTATGGCAGGATATCATTACATGAATCTGCAAGCAAGCTGGAATCTGGATTTGAAGTTTGCTTCCTGCTAGCTGAGTGGCTGTGCATGGTTCATTTAAACTGGTTGTGGAAACAAATTCCAGTATAAAAGATCTGTGTCTTCTTTCAGGTGTTGCCTATATTTCTGCTTCTTATAGCCTAATTCAAGTTCAGCTGATCTGGCATGCTATTATCTCCTGAGTTATAAGCATAACTAAACATGGAAAGGGGATTATCTCATGCTGTTCCTATTGTATTGAGGGGTGAAGTTTGTAGCAGTGTTGAGGGGAATGGGAGTATCCAAACCAAAAACGTACCACAGAATATCAGGAGACTTAGTGCATTGGTACAATTATCTACCTTAAAGGGGGAAATCTATGCAAAGAGGGGATTTGCATTGGATCATATTACAGGTGGCAGTATTTTTCTGAGTTGATGTTGCTGGCACAAATATCCTAGGATTTGGCAAACAAACAGCTGAAAAAAATTAGTATTTATAAGGTGTCTGTAAGGATATTGGCTACAGAGGCATTATTATGGTTGTAGATTGTCATGGGTAGTGAATTGAGACCATTACAGTGTTCCCTTACAGTTCCCCTACAGCAATGTCCCTCACCTTTTATTCCTGTGTAGATACATAATGTCGCTGGCATAACTAGTGTTCCTGCAGGTGCAGCACAGGCTGGCAGCTAAAATGTGTCTCTGTTTTCTGCCTGCACAGCAGCCACTCAGTCAGGTGTGCAACTCATGACATTTGTTACCCTGGTATGGGTTATAAGCACAAAAATATGCCAGAGTAAATTGTTCAGGTGTCACTTGTGCCCGTAAAATGATGGTCAACCTTTGAAAATAAACTCATGGAAAGCAGGCTATGTATAGAAAGCCATTTCTTTGATGGATGTTAGCTGCAGGGGGAGGATAAAACAGGCCCTTACCTGTAACTCTGTAGGGTAATCATTCCTGTAAGTGAAACTTACTTCTGTAATCGCACAAAGACCTGAACACTGTGAAGGCAAAATCAAAATGCCAGCAGACAAGTTGTCCTCCAGTTTATTAGGGTTCCTTCCCAGGAGGGCTACATTCAATTATGTTTTCCAGTGGTTTGCCAAAAGAGCTTCACAGTTAAGCCAGCTGAGTTTGCATTCAGATTTTCTACTTTAAGTTACAAATGTCTTGCTTTTCAAAGCTTTCCAGCTGACCTGAAGTGGCATGCCAACAGTACTACAGCTAATTGAATATATATCTCATTTTTCACTTTTGCAGCTTTACAGACCATTTCTTCATTTAAAAAGGTGAGTGTTTGCACAGAAGCAGACAGGGGAATTAAGCAGCAGGAAAATCTCCATGACATGACGTTGTCTCTTTCTTTTGTTTTTGAGCTTGGCAGCTGGATACTTCTGTTAACTCATATTTATCTTGCACTAACGTAATAATTGGGAAATGACTACTTTGCTTCAGCAGAAGTACCCTGCAGTTCAGTGCAAGAAGCTGTATATGCCTCAAGGCTGTGCTCTGTTCTGTGTTTATAGTGTCATTGGTGTACATATCCCTATAAAATCTGAAGAGAGATCTGTAGTGATTATCAGCAAAGCACAATTCTGCAAGGACTGAGGGGGGTGAAAATCTCACAAAATTCACAGATAATCAGTGCACATGCCTTAGATTCTGGAGTTCAGTGCTATTTGAGTTCTCAATGAGGGGTACTATTTTTCATTACTCTGTTTATTTCCACTAAAGAAAATGATAACTTACAGAAAGTTCGAAAGGAACCTGGGTGTTTTCCTTGTGCTTTGAAGAAGGAGACCAAATATTGGCATTATGCTCCACGTTCCTTTGCAGTTTATAATCCCTTGAGCCATCCTGCTCATACAAACAGCTGTAGCAAAAGTGTGCGTAAGGCAAGGTACTCAGCGGATCTGGGCAGAGGTAGTGCATGGGCCTGAACATTAAACAAGCTTATTGAGGTAGAGCAATATTGCTGTTCAATAAAGTTTATTGAAGTATAAAATAAGTTAAGTCTCAGCACTTTTTCAAAACGACCCTGAATGCAAGCTAATTCCCATATAACACATGCAATATTGACTCTCATCTCTCTTTTCCCAGTTTTCATGGATTTCATATGCTCCAAGTGATGTTTTAAGCATTTTATTTCTGAAAAGTAAAAGTTCTTTAACAAAAGGATGAAAAAATTAAGTATTGCTGCTGTAATACTGAATGCACTAAATGCTATGTATTAGGAACCTAACTTTCTGTTGCACTGGCTTATAAAAATGCCCCAAAAGAGACAGTGTCTCCTGTATTGAATAGTCTTATTGTCTTTTTCAGGAGAAATGCTTTGATCCATGAGGAACTTTCCTCACTGTGGCTCTCTGACTCAGTATTGATGCGGTATGCAGATATTTGGAGGTACTGAATGAACAGAAGCATGATCAAAGCGGAGGGAATGGCCTAAGACTGTCCTCAGTAGGAGATGAGGTCTTTGAAGAGACTGAGAGGGCTAAAAGATGTGCAGGGTGAGTTCAAAAGAGCAGGTGTGCCCAGTGTCTCTGAGAGGAGAGGGAAGAGACAGGGAAAACATTAGTTTTTATTCTGCCAATGCCTTGCATTTCAGGTCAGTGAAGCAGTTGAGCAAAATTGACAGAATTCCCTGCCTCAGAACCCAAGACCAACTAGATATCTCTGGTTTTGACAAAAAAAAGCACCTTGTCCAGAGGCTCTGAGCTCCTCCAGATCTACAGCTTTTGCTCTTCCTGGCCTCAAAGCAGCTGTGACAGAGGAGCTGGGTAGGGCTGCCCAAAGGCCCAAAAGGGTTGTTCTTCTGCCTCTTGGAAATCACTGTCAACATTACATTTTTAGGCAGGCCAAATGTTAAATCTTTGTGACTAAACAGAATCATTTGAAAAATATGCTAATGGTTTCATTGGTTCTTTATTTTCTTGCAGTTGCAGACACGTTATTTTCAGTGATCCCTTTGGCCCCCTATCCAAAGGGCAGATTTGTAGATTGAAATGCTCATATTTGATGAGGCATATTGACTGAAGGCCTGTATATGCTGATTTGAATATATCACAGAGTTTGTATTGAAGCCTATCTGCCAGTTACAGAAGAAAAGATTTTTATAATTATTGCACTACTATTGCCAAAGGAGATAAAAGGGTCATGTCAGATTCCAAGTTTCTGCTAGGCAGGCTCAGATGACTTTTTGGCATCTAATTCAGACTTCACCCTGTTTGAAGCAATAAACATGTGGTGAGACTTTCTGGAAATAAGCTGGACTTTGGAAATATCTGTGTTATTACTTAAGTATTTGCAAGCAAGCTCTGTGTCCACAGTTGGGAGGTATTCCTGTCAACTCACACAGACGACTTGCAGATTCTACTTTTCTTCCCCTATTTCACTCCCCACAACAAGGAAAACTCTCCAAGGCAGAGATTGCACTCTGGGGTTTTTCACATTCACCTTTGCTAAAAAATGAAGACCTGCTTTGCTGGAAATGTTGAGGTGTTTTGCTCTCTTATCCAGTGTTCAGGAGGTATTTGCACCTGTAGTGACAGAAAAAAAATTCTCCCTCTTAAAAGAAAATGCTCAAGTTGTCTAGAGAGGCTTTTTGGATCCTGAAGTGGTTTTTGATTTTCGAACAGCCAATATTCTGCCTATGGATTGCCATTATGGAGCTAGTAGTGGAAATATTTACCTCAGAATTTCTACAGTAATGTAAACATCAGATAAGACTGAAGTGTTAGTGTAGGTAAGACTGGGTTAGGAATGAGAAGCATGGATGGTTATGACAGCTGAACTGACCTTCTCGGCTATTTTCATTTTGCTGTGTTGTTCTGCTGAGGGCTATCAGGCCCAGTTCACTAGGCACTGACAGTGGGGCACAGAGGAAAGGAAACTTCAACAGTGGAGAATGAAAATTGTTGGAGATTGTTTTTAGTAAGTATCCCTATCAATATTTTATTGTTAATAATAAGTTCTAGAATAGATCATCAATAGTTTTTTTATCAATTGCCTTTGATAGCAGCACTGAAAAAAAAAAGAAAACAGAGAATTTTTTCCATGTCCAGATACACAATTTCTGAGGTCTGCTTTTAAGATAACACTCTCTAAAGCATCGGGCTTTATTTCTATGTCCAGATATAACATTCTTATGTGTTCTGGCCCATTGTGACAGATACTGTACTGTTTTGGTGAGAGCAAGTCTGTTACAATGGAATGGGGTAGGGGATGACATTGATTTACACATATGCATAGTGAAGTACGTGCAGTATTTGATTACTTGTGAGCAACTCGCTTGTGACCAGAACATTGCAAGCTTTGTTCACATAAATTACCTGTCAGATTCACATCCAAGATCTGTCTGTAATATCAAACTCGATCAAAAAGGAGAAAAAAATGTGCCTTAAAGTGCCTTTTTCTTTATTTTTTCACATTTCTTTTTCTTTTCTTCTCCTTTTTTTTTTTTTTTTCTCACTTTTCATCCGTCTCAATATATTTCAAATCTGGTTACCATGATATCTTTCAACAGTCCAGGAACTGAATAGGAAACATAACTCAGAATAGAGACTTTACATAAAAAAACAGAAAAAAATCACTGTAGTCTTCTTCTGTCAAAATATGTTGGTTATGGTTAACTGGAGTGTGGTAGAACACAGTCTTTGTATAGTCAAATAGAGTACCCAAGAGGCAGCCTCTGCCTTTCTTTTGGTATACTGCACAGGTTTTGTTTCCTTATCCTTCAAGAGCATATATTTCACACAACATGTTCCAGGACCATCTGTAGGGAATTGGAGCCATTCTGCTTTCCATATAGATAAGTCTGGCTGTGCTAAGTGGTGAACATGGATAGCCATGCTGGAAGCCTAAGCCTGAGGAGTCTGTGGTGTGGACTTATCTGATGTCAGCCAGAGGCCATCACTCCATGGCCCAGAAAAGAAGAGATGAGAAGGTCCCCTGCAGGTGAAAGACCAGTTTTTACCCTGGCAAGCCATGCACATCATCAAGGCACGCTGTGTGTTCTCATTCAGCTGGAGACCAAAGCTGTTAGGAGAAGTAATATCATGTACTAAAGCAACTGGTATCTCTGGAAAAGTAAATGACAGGCTTTGGGGATCAGTGTCCGTTCATCAGATATGACAAGAAGTATCAAAACCCAAGCTTAAAACATCTGAAAATCTTGTTCTCAAGGACTGCATGAAGAGCTGCTCTAAAACATGTATAATCACTTGAATGCCTTGAAATTGCTTATACCTTGATGATACAGAGTATAAAGATTCAACTCTGTGGAATTTTCACTAGACATATTTCACCATCAGTTTACCTACCCCTCCAATTCTCCAAGAAGTTCTAGACACTGAACATGGCTCAAAGCAAAAATACTTAATTTCTTAATATGCAGAGTTTGGAAGACTGGAAGCTCCTCAGAGCACTCATCTGTTTAATGGTCTCCCAGATGGCACATGCCTCTTACAGCCTTTTGAAAAAACAAGATTTGTACTTGAAAGCCTATGTTGTGGATTAGCCACAGGCTTGAATTTCAGGCATAGGAGAACCATATGGAAAAGAGAGGGGCTACATATTCAGGGGATGGTAGAGGAGGAAAGGAAGAAGGCAGATCAGTCTTTTTTTAACACGAAGTAAGTTGCTTAATCACTGTAATACTGTCATGAATTAGATGAGATTTGATTAGAGGAGATGAGACATAATTTCTTTTCTCCTGCTGGTACTGTCAAACTGCAACATTTCAATATGTGACCTTGATCCCACTGTACTTTAGGTGTATGAGCGCTGGAGGGACCATTTGGCATCTAATGCCACCTAAGTAGAATGTCTTTCCCATGCACATGGGGAACATGCCATCAAGAAAGAACCCACGCACAGAGCTGTAAGTTTGCTAGGAGTTACACCAGTGGTCTCCTAGCACAGGCACGCTCAGCCTCTGCACAGCAGCTACCTATAGGCAAATTTTCTACTGAATGAACGTTGCCTGTCAGAAAGCACGAATACATTATATGAATATGGTGTCATCTAACACTTTCAGCAGACGCTCCTGAACACATTCTTCCTAAGTCAGAGACCACAGGAAGCAGATCTGTGTGCCCTGCTTCTAACAGAAGAAACAGTGTTGCCCCTGTAAGAGGCACTCTAGAGGTTTTGATTTCTCTGAGCTTAGATGCATACAGTACACGGTGGAATGTACTTTCTTTCCATCCAATGCTACTCAAAAGACACTTGTGTAACAACAATGACTCTCAACATCTGTCCAGCAAACCAGACCAGTGCTCACAATGCCAGTTTTGACTGAATGGAGCTGAAGTGCACAAAAACATTCCCCAGCACTTACCCCTGTGGGACCAAGTAGCAGTGACACTGATAGTTACCTTACCACTGTGTTACCTGCCACTGTGTTATATGTTGGGGTATTCTGCATCTTACCTCTGTCTTTCCTGGTTTGGAGAAGTGAAGATTGCATTGAACAGATACACTGAAGTAGCACAAGTGGCCAGTGGCCCTTCTGTTCTCTTTGAACCACCTGAGTATTCAGAAAGCAGGAGCAAATGGACTTCCCTGCATATGTTCACCTATATATGTAATGAAGAAAGTCTGCTAATTCATTTGGTTCATTTCATTTTATTTCTGAATTTATGGATTCAGATATGGAGATGCTGCCCTCTGAGGCTACTAAGGCTGGAAATGTGACTCATGCCAGCACGTCCTTTCATATTCTTTATTTTTCACAGAGAAAAATAAACATGCTGAAATACTATAGCTGTGGAAAGAACATAGGTTCTTGTCTGCATCTGATCTCATCTAGTTGTCCCTCTACCAGGGAAGATGAAGAAATTAATTTCATATCCACACTCCCGACCTCCCATCAATTTTTTTCTATCTGTTAAAAGGATAAATCTTCATCACTCAGTCTGCAGTAAAGTTAGAGTCAATTACAATCTGTCTATTCATGTGAGTGCAACCCTTTGAAAATATGAAGTGCTGTTAGTGCTGAGTGATTTCACACTCCCTTTTATGAACACAGTCTTCTCTGCTGATTTATAAACATCATGTTTCTGTTGGTCATAGTGAATGAAATACAACATTTTGCAGCACCAGCAGTATGTCAAAAAAGATACACATTCTACCACAAAAATCTTAATGCTTAAAAATAAGTAGCAAATTTATAATATAGGGTAAAAACATGTGCTTTTGAGGTTTTTTGATGTTTTAGAATAAATCTTCCCCTGAAGTAATTGAAATTCCATTCTGGATTGAACTTGTGGACACAGCCCTTGTAAAATTTATTCTATTTTGTGTATTAAATTTGTTGAAAAGAAGATTATTTGATTCACCTTACTCCTAATTTGTGACCTTGATCATCATATGTCTTTACAGAATCATACTCTGATAGTCTTATTTATGGACAGACTTTATCTCCAGGAGGACAGCAGGGACTACAAGTCCAGTCTGATTATCTGTCCTGTCCAATTTAACCTCAGCCTATTATCTTGGGCTCCCTCGGCTTTCTATTTCCCCCAGATCCTCACCTCTGTTCTAATTGTTTGAAATGCTGTAAGGCTGCTGTGTCATTTTCAACCAGGAGACTTAAGGTATAATCTGAAAAATTTATCACCTCCCCTCATATCCTACCTGTGGGGAATTCAGTTGAAATTGGATTTCGATATAAACCAGGTACGTTTTTATTTTTACTGAACTACAAGGCTCTTCAAAAATATAAACACTCATCTTTAGTTCCCAATAAATAAACTTTGCATGGCAGAAGTGCTTAATGTGTGTCAGAACACAGCTAAGAAATAGAAAGGCTCTGAGTATTAAATCAATAATGTTTTTTTCCTAGCCTGTAATCATAAGACAAGATGAAACATTAAGTATCTTTTTCAGGACCAGATAGGATTCATCCTGCACATCATCCATCTTTTACCTCACATTAAAAAAAATATATCGTTACACAAGACAGACACAGAATGCTTACCGGCACTCCAGCCTACAAAAATTAAATCACAATAACATTTCTAGTAATTTTGAACTTAATTGAACAGTTAGGATAAAAATGAGGCCTGTACAGAGGCAAATTTATGTTTGTGTTAGAGGACATAGAAGTGTGGATTCAAATTCATCTGTGTGCATGTAGATGGGTGGAATCACATTACTGATGAATCTGTATCAACCCTGGTAATTTGTGAGTAGGTTTTTGGAGAGAACTGCTTTAAAGAAGTAGACTCCCATTCCCAGCTCCAAATTTTTCATCTTTGAAAAAGTTTTACTTGGCTTTAAAAAGTGTTAACAGGCTGTCAACTAGAAAGGTCTACTATCATTTTAGATCTCTAAAGGCTTTTTTGCATGATATTCCCTGGATTACTGGAGATCCAAAATGAACAAACTTGAAAACCAATATCAGGATAATACAAGGCAAGTGCTAGGTAAAGGCTTCTTCAGTAACATTAGTAAAGCCCATTTGTCAATTTGAATTTTGGTTATTACAAACTCTGACAGAGGTTATTACATGAAGCTAATTTGATACCTTGGTTTGCTGAGGTTGAACACATGTAATTTGAGGAGAGTTTTGTCAGCACTTATTTATTTATTACAGAGAAGGCCTCCTGAAATCTCAGTGGCCGTTTGTAGGCCTAGGTACCCACCTTGTCATACCATCTGTGCTTACACTGGAACCTGCAAAGTCTGAGATATCTGAGCTAGTGTGGCACAGATAAGGCTGGATACGTGAATCTGTATCTGAACATCAAGGAGCTCAGTGTGGGTTAATTTGCATATTCAGATCAGGATAAATGAAAGTGCTCTGAAGTTTGTGCTGCTTCCAAGACCCACATGAGATGTAATGAGCTGTTTGAGGCATCTCTGCACGTTCACCAGATGCAGCGCAAAAGCAGTCACGTTAATGACACTCCTTAAACTGCAGCTTAAAAGATAGATTAACTGAAAAATTATCTGTAAAACTGAAAGGGGTCTTTGTAGCCAAGTTTTTCCATCTGTACCCAATCAGTAATACATAACTATTAAGTAAAGTAGTGCTGGACACACACATGTATGAAATCACCATTGAAGACTCTCATGGAGCCTCATGAAGTTAAAGATGTATATGGTGGAGTTCTACAGTTCAGAAATCTCATTCTCTATTGTGACATTTTTATATCACTTTTAGTTAAGTGTAATGGCAATGGTGAACTGAGAACAATAATAGGTGAATGTGCTGGTAAACAATTTTTAAAAAAAGTTCTATATACTGCAGCAAACTGTAATTTATTCCCAACATATGGTAAACCCATCCAAATTAGCAAAAATAAGTTTGGAGCTGCAGAATGTAAGGACAGAGTCAAGCAAAGATCCAGATGCAAAATGAAACAAAACCTCTTAGGGCAGGAAAACCAGATCGGATATGGTGAATCTACACTACAAAGAACTTAGTGTCCCAGAGAAGCATGACAAAGTGACATTTTTATTCCACTGACCACAATAGGGAGGGAATAGAATAAAAGGAGGAGATTTAGCATGTGCTACATTTGCTCTTAATTGTTATTCCAATCAGTCAGGAGAATAAAAAACATCTAAAGCAAGGGTTCAGTTTTGCCAAGGGAATGTGTGCTGAGTCTGCCTCCATCCAATTGCTTGGTAAACATCCTAGAAGAAAATCCCAAGATGACATCCAGGGACTGAGCTCAGATGGCTGTTTTCAAAACTCTGATTTCCATTTCTATTATTAAATGTTTAGTCCTTTATCTCATAGGTTATTACCCAATGTGTACTGCAGGACTTTCAAGTCCTTGGGTACAACCTGGGAGTGGAAAATTTCTGACCATTGCTAGCCTTCCTGTTGAAAAATTGAACTTATAACTCTGAAAGCAGTGCTGTCTGGGTCAGAAATCTTTCCTCAGCCCCACGAAATAAAGAGAACTGCTTTGAGATAGGGCGGGGAAGATCAGAAAGACATACTACCAGCTCGTCTCTGAACCACTGCCAGTCTTGCCTTTCTGCCTCTGTTCAATTCAGGAACCAAACTGGAGTCTGGTGCAAAGACCAGTCAGACCCTGGTCCCAGGTGTGCTGTGGGTCAAGCTCCCCAGCATCAATCAATACTACTGTCACTTGATCATAAGACTATTATCTATTCCTGTGGTTTCTGCTATAATTTTTCTCTCAAAGTGACAGTATACTGTCTAAACAAGAAAGAGTCAGTTATTATGGGACATGTGCAAATGCATTAAAGTTTGGACAATTCATGTTTACAAACCATAGTGAAATTAAGATCTGGAATGCAATGGGCTTTCCGCTCCTGTCCCAACTCATCTATTAGATATTAAAGATGCACAAAAAATAGACCATATTAAATCAGCAGAAAACAGTGACTTATACTAAATCTGTATGTAACTTTTTTGACCTGTTCCTTTCTTCACCAAAGTACATGAAAGTTTCACCATTGATTTCAGCAGCAGCCAGATCAAGGCCTTTGAGATGAAATTTGTCATTACATGCACACTCTGCCACTAAGGTTAAGTGCACTTTCATCCTTTGATTGTTAAAAATCCATAGTTTATTTGAAGATTGTCTTTTAACAAAATCACTCTTCTGAGACCTTGCTGTGATGCATGTATATTTCTAATGTTATTAAGAACCACAAAGACTAGGTAGATTGGCTGTGTTTTTTCTTAACCCACTTCCATTTAAATCTGAAACCTGACTGCATTTTGCAATACAGCAGACAGCATAAGCTGACATGAAAAAGATAAGCTTTGTAACAGAACAAATTTTAACTCTACATAGAATATAGCAAGGCGGGGGGGGGGAAGGAAAAAAGAAACCCAAAATGAAGGTGTATGAGTCTTTCTGAAAAGACAGAAAGTTTTCCTTTCTCTCTGTCTCAGCATTTAATAGGAATGTAATAGCAATGTTATCCTGTTTTAGCAATTTATTTCAAATAGCTTTTTGATTTTGGGAAAAAGAGAGAAGCAACCTTTATTAAACGAAGTCAGTACAGTCACAAGGTTGGCTTGTACTAGGATATGCAAACTGTTTTCACCTTTAGAGCTGTGCTTGCAAAATGCAATTGGTGAATAGCAGAAATTGGGAATGCTTTGTAAAATCTTGCCATAGGAAAAATGTATTTACGTACACAGATGTTGCTCATTCTATCACTGTCTTTGCTCTTTATTTGTTATCTGGGAACATCTATGATATGATCTCAATCTGAAATAGCAAATGTAAACATAACCACAGAGCCAACATCTAGAGGACACTGGAAAGAAATGCTTTCCATAGTGACCTTCCCCTGTGTGCCCTTTTTCTTCAAACAGAAGTTCAAACAATTATATTACTCTGTCATATGTTAATAATACTTGTCTCACTGACTTATGTTTGTTTTGAAACTCCCTTTTACAAGTACAGTTTTTTTATAACCTGTGTGTCCCCCCCTCCATTTTAATAACATCCATCACTAACCCCAAAAGATAACACACAATCAGCAATTTCTTCACTCCCTTTTCTCTTATTCCCTTTGTGTAAATATTCACAAATGCACAAGGGAATAAGTGCACTCCTCTTTTCAAACTGCTTTTAAAAGTCTGAAAATATTAATCTGGTAATCACTCATGAAACTCCTAACCACCTCTGTGTTTGAGAACAAAACGAAACAGAACCTGGAACCATCCACTTCCCATCTTTTCTCTCACAGCGTGGGACAGCTGGAAAGGGAAGGTGCAGTTATATTTTTAAGACATTATTTCAGTATCAAAATAACTCTGAGATCACTATATGTGAAGAATGAAATAACCTTTGGTGCGGGCATACCAGAGCATTTTACAACTATCCCTGCCCTAGCCAACACTCCTCTGTGCCTTTCTGGGGACCTCGATGGACCATCTGTGTCCAGTGA
This sequence comes from Atrichornis clamosus, assembly GCA_013400975.1. Lineage (NCBI taxonomy): Eukaryota > Metazoa > Chordata > Aves > Passeriformes > Menuridae > Atrichornis > Atrichornis clamosus. Next base: position 421,063 of record WBMZ01006410.1, on the reverse strand, counting down.
TATTGGGCTGAGACCTCACACTCACTGCCCCTCGTTGTCCTCCAGATGGAGGCACAACCCTCTCAGTCCTGCTGCTGGACAGGATGGTGTGAGCACTTCCAAATCCATCTTGAATGGTGTCATCTGCTCTAGCTCATATTCGATTTAACTAAGTCAACCCTGACTGGTTTTGCCTGGAATAGATTACAGATTCCTCTTGTGATCTCTTCTCTGCTGGCAGCGCTGGGAGGATAACCCTTGGCAGAGGTCAAAAACAAACAGCAAAGGAGCACTAGTGTTTTTAGCTGGCAAGCAGTTTGGAAAATGAATGTCTGCCTGTGACTTTACAGACACTCTGGGAGCATTTAGATCAACAGTGGGAGGATTTTGGAGAGTGATTATTGACAAATAGTGTAAAATTAGGCCCAGTACAGAAAAGGTATGTGAAGAATTCTAACTTTTTGTAAAACATTACGTGTCCTTGAAATAGAATATCCTATAGAGGCCATTAAGCAAGATGTGAGCCATAAATCTCTTTGTACGCATTCAACAAAATAATAGTGCATTCATAAAGGGAGGGACAAGGGATTTTGAGTACTCTGAAATGTCTTAAAATGTGATATTCTTTTCACAAGTCTTGCATTTGGCATTGACAGGGAAATAATTTGATTGCTGCTAATAACCCTCCATGCCCCATCTCTCATTCCAGTGGAGGAAAAATATTTATTTTGCTGCTCAGAATGGCTGAGCTGTTCCCACATGTTTCAGGACTACTCTCACCATGTCACAAGAAACTGAGCAAAATTTGCACCACATGCAACAGTATTGAATTATGAATGCGATCTGCCGATCTGCCGTGTGCACATTGTAACAACAATAACCTCCCACCCTGTATTAGTTTCACTGTAAAATGAATGTGAAAAAGATTATAAACTTGCTCAATTTTCAGAGAAATATGTAACAATTTATAAATCCATTTTGAAATTATGTTGCATTGAACTTTCATCCCACCAAGACACACTGGGTGGTTTAGACTGTGTTTCTCTTTTATTTTTCCAGTTACAAGTCTGCAAATTCACAATAATAGAGTTAGAAAAACACATTTGTCAAATGTACTGGCAAATTTGCAAACAAGCCTATACACGTCTTTTGCAGACTGTATCACCTTCTCTGGATCAAAATACACAAGGAAAATTAAACAGCTTTCAGATTGGTTTTAGGCTGAATAATTAGTGTTGAGGTGCTTCCCTGTGCTTTCACAACCTTTGTAAGCATATCACCAGCTCAATTTGACTTGCTGTTAGTGAAATATTCCAACAATCTATCAAACCTCAGTAAGTGTTTCACAAACAACAAATAACTCCGCCTTTGGAAAAAAACCCCCACATATTCCCTGCAGTATGTGCACTATGATACCCTTGCAAACTAGACAAATATTTACTTGTTTTATCATTTAAGCTTTGCCATCTGTTTTAAAAAGGGAACTGTCTGTTTTTGCTTTTGGACTACCTCGGACCTTTCTGAAATTATTTAACTAACTATTAAAATAACACAGAATCTCTGACCAACACCTAGCCGAAAGTATTTCCAACATCAAATCAGGTGGCATTAGCAGCTGTGCAGGATTTCCCTACAGTTTTGCACACATTTTAATCAGATAACTCACCGTTTCCTTCTGCCTGAAGGGATCAATAAAGGCAGAAAAAACGAGAAGAGCCAGACTTAAACGCAACTAATTTCTGGGGAAGTTGCATGTTAAATCTTCATTTTGTGAAGTAATCTCGTGGTCACAGACTGCTTTACAGATGCTAATTGTTTTTCAGGTTGCTGCAGCCATATCTTGGATACATTATAGCTTACAGGAACCAATAAAAACACATTTGTGCCAATACAGCCTGAAATTGAATTCTGTAGCTTAAAGGCAGGGGGAGGTGTACAGAAAAACAATGCAGTTTCTTTCATTGCTTCTAAAGTATTTCCATGAAGCCACAAATAAGACTGACCATCCTGAATCAAAGAACTGGATATGTTCCTTGGTTCGCCCTAAATCTTTCTACAGTTGAAATACAGGTAATAAAAATGGTATTCTGTAATCTATTGCACAACCATGCTTAGTACATTAAAGACCTTTCTGCTACAGGGATATTTTTAGGCTAATATTCTGATCTAGAATCTGGAAACAATGAATGGTATGCATGTTGTTCAGCTTTTGATAGACTGCTGTGCTTCTGTTATACAGTCTGAAATGAAACTGCATCTTGAGGAGCTAAGGTATGAAAAAACATGGTGTACAGAAACAAAATGTAGTGTGGTAGTTTGACAACCTTGAAGGTGACTTTTTCCAACCCAGTGAATATCAGGTTCGTGCCCTGAAATTAAGTTCAGTGAGATTCATTACAGTTCCTTCTGTCACCAGAGTATTAAAACCCCAAATGCATCATTAACTCACAAGTGGGCTTTGCCGTTTGGCAGTAGGGGTTTGACACAACTCCAGTGACAAAACCATCTGCAAGAACACCATGGAGTTCTGCCACATGAAGAAGGAATTGCTCTTATATTAGAGATAAAAAACCTCATTTTGATACATTTAGGAGCTGTTGTACATTTTATAACGAAAAAAGAGCTTCCTATATAAAGGACCTTGTCTGGATTTCCTTAGTGAATAGAGGACACGTTGTGCTTCTCCTTAGAAGGCTTAAAATATAGGAATTCTCAAGTGTACCCACTCTTGCTAACAGAAGCACGGCTAGTGAATGGATAGTATCTCAAAGAGCATAGGTGTTGACCAACATTCACCTTAGCTTTCAGTTGTATATAGGGAAAAGAGGTGAAAACCACTAGTACAAGGAGTCAATTATTCTTCCAGGACATGCCTTGGCCACAGTGATCCTTACTGTAAGTTCCAACCCACCAAAATACTACTAGAATGACAATAGATGTCTCCAGGCTATTAATTTTGTGAGCAAGGAACAAGGGGATATTGGGAGGTGTGGATAATTGGTGAATTCTTTCTTTCTCTAGCAGCTAAGTCCCCTTTTCCAGCCTCCCCAATTTACCTGACCTCATTACTTGATGACTGACAGAGTGGCTGTTTGATATTACTTCTGAAGTGAACCACTGTGAGCCACAAAAGCCAAAGGCTACCTTGGCTCATCAAAAGCCTTTGTCAGTACAAAATTACCAATAAACTTTGGACAACCTCACAAGAGGGGCTGAGGACTCACAGACATTTCACCTTGAATAATCTTGCTACCCACATTTAACTTACCCCAGACACTGCCTTAGCAGTGAGGAGAGGCCAGGGCAGATCCCTGCAGGGCTGCACCAAACACCAAAGGCTCAGGTGGAGGAGCAACCTTTTTCAGGAAAGTCCATTACCTTCTCCACCCACCCACCAGAGTCCAGCTCCTGTTAGAGTCCGTAGCTGGTCCCTTCAGAAACCCTGCTGCCATTTTGTTGAAGCAAAGATAATAAACATGCAGCACCAAGCTACTCTGGAAGCAAGGGGATGGATGCTGGGAAGGATGGAGTGTCGTTACATTTGGGTAAGATTGGAAAGCCCAGCTGACATGTGGGTATCCATCATTTTGATACTGGAGGACCTTAGGAACATTTCTAAAGACCTTGTTACAGAATGTGAACATGGTATGTACCATTGTTTCGTTAATCCAACCTGAGAAAATTTTGGTTCATAATATGTAAGCAAATATACTTATCTTAAATGCCTCACACTAATAATCAATCAGAAAAAAAATTATATAGTTCAATAGATTTATGCAAGATTTGTGATTACTTGCAAAAAATAGAGGGATTTGGTGAAATCTTCGTTTGGTGGAAGCAAAAGGGCTGGTGGCAGAGTGCTTTGGTTTTTAACTGCCCTTTTACCTTTCCTGGGCTGTATTCTCCTTGCTTTAGGATGGTGCAAAATTGCAGTGAGTGAAGAGTGACTATTTTGGTGCTATACCTTTATTGAAAATTCAAGTTAATCAGGAAGTTCTTTATCACCATCTAATTACCAGAAAGCTTTCTGACAGCCTCAGTAGGAACTCCAGAGACCCAGTTAAGTTTGAACTACCCTTCTGCCCAGGGCCAGGATCTCTCCAGCAGTTATGGCTGTGGCAGCAAGAACACCTTCCCAGATGTCTGGGAGGCATTGTGTGATAAAAAGGAAAACTTACAACTTTACTGCCATTCATTTATCACCTGCATGGTCATGGATACAATAACAACTGCAGCATCAGTAGTAATTGCGACACATTTATTACACCATTTGGGCACACTGGTTACAGACCAGGACTGAATTGCTCTAGGCACTTTACAAAGAACAAAGCAATGATCGTGATTCAAGGACTTTACAACCCAGGTGGAAAACTAAGAGCAAAAGATGAAAATAGAAGATGGGAGTAGAAAAAGAGAGCAGCGAGACAGTATTGATCAGAGGACTTAGCACAGCAGCAGGCTAAATTGTTGTCAAACTGAATAATTTAAATCAGAATACTGATATGGAGGAACTGATTCTCTTGTCCACTGCAGCGTCTTTGAGCTGTAAGCCTACCAAATTTAATAGCATTCTTCTTAAAAGACACCAGTATAACAGTACAATCAATTCTGCTTTGTAACAGGATGTGAACTTGAACATTGTGAATGACAGGACTTAATAAACTAGACTAGTTTATTCTGTACCACAGAAATGCCCATCCAACAAACAGAGAGAAGTAAAATTTGCAGAGATGCTGAAGGTCACCTACTCCTTTTTAGGAAGTCATTCCTCCTGTAAAGGGGTGGGCTGTGGTCTGCCTGGGAACCTGTTTTTTCACAGAGAAATTTGCACCAAGTTCATAGGAACCAGCTGATTAATGTAGTTTCTCTACAGCCCTGCACGTTCAAGCCTGGGAAAAGGGATTAAAATAAATAAATAAACAAAAACATGTTAAAAATTATAATACAAACATGAGGAAGTATTACCTTGCCCAAACCTGAAACACTGGGGTTGGCCACAATACTTGAGTCCCCTGATCCTCCCCAGACCTCCTTCTGGTATCTTTCTGTTGCTTCCTGCTTCATTTGCACAGAGTTTGAAGCAACTACAGAGAGAATATTTCCCAAGGGCAACTGGGCAGTTTTTGGATTGAGGGCACTCTGATATCATTCTTTAGGGAGCTGAAAAGTCCAACATGTGCAGGCTGTGGATGCACTGCTTGAGCTGTAAATTCAGAGATGTGCACCTGGAACACAATGCCGCATTTATTTTGACAGCTTTGCTTTCATATTTGGCTTGCAGAAATATTCTGCTGTATCAGAGGGCACCAGGAATATATTTCCCTTTTGCAAAAATGATGCATATTTACTGAAAACTACCTTAATCATCAGATATTACATTGTCCCTTTGGAATCCAACTCTAATTTAGCCATGCATTTTTGAAAGGTCACTGATGATTTCTTTTAAAGTTCTCTAAAAGAAAATGTTTTTGTTGTTTTCAAGAAAATTTTTGGCTTACAGAAAGATAATTAGTTCCTACCTTCACACATTCAGCTTTTTTTTCTTAAACAGTGAGAGAATATTTTTTAAGAAAGAAAAGAAAAAACTAATAACTTTACTGAGGTCAACAACAGGATGTGAGATAGAGCTTCTGGAGGAAGTCAAACTGCTTTTTATTTTTAATTATTCATCCATTTTGCTACTCAGTCACAATCTCCTTTTTTTGCCTAGTTTTCATCAGTCTCCTTGTTCTGTTTTTTAATTTTCTTTCAATATAAGAAATAGAAGACCCTGATTCTGTATACTTGACAGAATCTGTTTTGCCTTTTTACTTCCCCAGCACTTTCCCTTTCTTAAATAGTAAAAATAATAAAACTGTAGCAACCAGCCACCCACTGACTTCCGGGTACTCAGAATAAGTCTTTGTAAAGTCAGGGAAGGTGGGAGCTTGAGGCAGAAAGGCAGAATTCACCAGGAAGTATGTTGTGCCTGTTAGTCTTTGACACACATCTAAGCAGTCTAAATTGAGATGACTGTTGATGTGTCCATTTCTTACCACCGAAATTCTGCTCATAATGAAGAGGCAGTCCTAAGTCAATATTTTTAAGAGTGACACCTTCCTCCTGGTCTGCTTTATCTATGTTTAAATATCTTATCAGATGGATTCATTGAACACTGGGCAATTTGCAATGAAATGGCTACAAATATGTTAAAAAAACCTCACACTGTTACAGTGTGCTCAAAACTATAGTTTAATAGACACCAAGGTAAGAATTTAGATCAAGCATTAGTGGTTTTCTAAAGGCAATAAAAACAAATCTTGGCTTAATTTTTTCTGCTATTCTGGGAAGCATAAACAGAAGCAGACCCATGAGTGCACAAAAATATGCTGGAAATATTTACTCAGAACTAATAAGACATATAAAATAGCCTTTTTCTATTTATAAAATTTTGCTAATTCTTAGGAATTAAGTGTGAGGAAGACTTGCAGTCAGTCTGTATAAGCCTGTCTCAGGTGTACTCAGGTGCAGCTCAAGGACACAGACTACACCCTCCTTTGCACCCTGATGCATTTGAAGAAGTGGAAATTACTGGATATATTGCTGCTACTGATCACAAACATTTGAGTAGTAAATAAAAATAAAATAGTGCAACAACTTAAATGCTGAACATACCTTGACAGATAAGAAAGATTTTTTTTAACGTAATGTCAGAAGGATAACCACTGACAAGGCTTAATAATGACCACACATACAGGTGGATGTCAGGCTTTCCTAGGGAAAGGATATACAAGAACACAACGCAGCCAGAACTTGGTAAAAACAACTTCAATAAGAATAGTTTGGGAAAGAAAATGGTACTCAAAAAAGGACAAACATTGAATTAGTTTTTCCTCACAAGGATGAGGACTGCCTGCAGCAGACACTGCTTGCAAGAGCAGGGACAGTGTGGATCTGGGCACCAGGCACTCTTATCACTAAACTTCACAAAAAACTTCAGCTCCTTCTCCCAGCTTAGCCCAGGGCTCAGGGGACGGGAGCTGCCTCACACAGGACACCGCACAGACCCAGGCGCTGAGATTTTGTGGGCACATTCTGTGGTCGTTAATCTGGCCTTAAGTCCTGTGTAAGAGAATACGTCTGCCATTTCCCAGCACACAGTGGTAAGGACAGAGGTCTGTGGGGAGAGCCTGGTAAACAGCAGCAACTGCACTTTCATGAAGCAGAGCTGTGTTTGCATAACCAAGGTGAGCTCCCTTTCTCAAAAGCAGCAGTGCACACAATTAAGGGATTTTCTTAGTGAGGTTTATATTGGATTAGAATCTGAGCACTACTTCTAGTTCCCAAATCAACCTTGCTATGAAGAAGAAACCTGCAAGAGGTGACCTGGAATTTTATGTGAACTATCTTTAGCTATTCTCTAACTCAGGGATCTTGAGTCTACCTTATGAAGCAAAATAGAATTGCGAGAAATATTCCAGTTTTCACCCTTGAAATTATTTCCATATCTTTAATGACAGATTTTTAATTGAATTAGAGCCTGCAGATATTATTGTGCTCCTCAGCCTGTGTAGTCTTTGTGTAATGAGCAAGGATATTTCACTTTCATGCATCTTATTAAAATCGGAGTTTAGCAACTTGCAAAGACAATGCCCATTCTTCACCCAGTGAAAACAAATGCAATAAACAGTATTCAATGTAGCACTATGTTGTGGCTTGTGCTGTTTACATTTTGGAAGTAGAGCGTGCCAAGCTCAGGATGCCATTTCCATCACAACACACCTCACAAACTGCACCTGTGAAAAACCTGATGTGTCTCACAATAAATAGTACTTCAAAGGATATAGGAAACAATTGGGGTTTTTCTGTGACTATTTTGCCCCTCATTCTATATCCTTGGCATATGTAGCCTGTGCTGAAATTAGGGTAATACTTGAGCAAATTTAATAGATTCTGATTCTTGTCTCAACAGGAAAAATGAGAGAGTAATTAAAAATCACTTAACTGAGGATGCTGCAGAAGTAGGTGACTGGAATTATTGTGGAATATGACCACAATTGGTCTTGCTCTGACTATTTTCCGGGCATGTGATTGACTCAAAGGGATCTGATTCTCCCTCACTTACAACCTCACTGGTGAAACTGTTGTCAGAAAAAGAAAAATGAATTATCAAGTTTTAATAGACCTTAAATTTCAAATAAATGTAGAGAGGAACCCACCCCTAAAAACTTAACTCTAGATTTTATACTGGATACAAGCATTAGTTGGACAAGACTAGTCAAAGATGAAGCTGTGTATACAGACTTGATTCTTTACATCAGGGTAAATTTTGCCCTGAGATATGGATTTGCCAAGGAGTGCAAGCACAGTGGGAGTGATGTGGCTTGTACCATTGACTGTTCTCTGCAAATGTTTCAAGCAAGTTGACATATGTAATAAGAAAGGATGCTACTGTGCAGATCCTACTTCAGCTGTGCCATGTGGGATCATCATACCAAGCCATATCTGAGCATGTGTGGTATTGTAGTCAGTACCATGGGCTATTAAATAAGACAGATGGGGAAAAATCATAACAACTTTATATAAGACAGACTGAAAGAGTCTACTCTGCACCTGAGAAAGATAATGTGACACATTATTGTGCATACTCTTTTTATTCTGCATTTGCCTACATAGAAGTCAAGCTGAAGTGGAGCATGTCTTTGAGATGGGGCAATAGTTGCAAAGCATGAGAATATGGAGGGATTATTGAGAAAAGGAAGGAAGGAGGATAGGGAAGAAGGAAGGAAAGGAGGAAGGAAGGAAGGAAGGAAGGAAGGAAGGAAGGAAGGAAGGAAGGAAAGAAAATTTTTCTGCACTGATCCTTGATATTGGCTGTGACTGTTTGTTTTAGCTATGGATATTAGCAAGGACTAACCCAGGATCTGCCTTTATGTTGCAAGGACTAATAGTTATTTCTTTGTTTGAAGGTCTATGAGCATAAAGCATGTTAACAGCAAAATCTGAAGAGTACTTTAATCAGCAGTGAAAAACACAGCTCAGGAAGTTCAGCCAAATGAAATAGATGCCAGTTTAGGGGTTGAATGTATGTGAGGATAAATTTACTTTTCTGAGTGTTGCCTTATTTGTTCTTTTCTTGACTTGGAGATGCTATTTGAAATCACTTTTTCATTTTTTAATGCAAACACTATTTTTGTTGCTACAAAATTATACAGAAAGACATGGCAAACTGCCTCGAAATCATCATACTCACACGGAACTGGCAAAAGGCCCAAACCCTTCACTTCACTTTACAAGCGAGAATTTTCTCACAGCTCTCATTCCAGTTTTCTTCTAAGACAAGGCCTTGACCCCCAGAGGCTTCTGGGACTGCTCACTGAAAAATGAAACAATGAGAAAACAGGATATCTTAGAGAACCATATTTTTGAAAGGAAGAAAAGTATTTGTGAGGATTCTCTCTCTTTTTGTCTTTGCTTTGTTTGCTTTATAATTGCAGTAAAACAGGTAAGACAATGCACAGCATGTGGGCACATTAGTCCAAGGACAGCACTGCTGCTGGTTTGGCAGACAAGACAGCCTTAATAAGGGTAAAATATTGTCTGGCTCTTCTCAAACAGGAAGGCAACATTAAAAACCTTGAGATAACCTTGATTTCGGCAAGGGACTTAACATGGTCTCCCACAAAATCCTTTTTGACAAGATGGTAATATATGAACTGGAGAGATGGACCTCTCCAGTGAGTGGAATGCTGCTAAACTGAAGAACTTCAAGTGTGTGATTAATGGCCCAAAGGTGAATTGGCAGCTGGCCACAAGCAGAGTTCCTCGGGGCGCAATATTGCACCTAGCAGCATCCTTTATAAAAGACCTACATGATGGGATTGCATGTACCCTCACCAACTTGGTAGAGGAAACCTAAACCTGGAGGAAAGGCAGATACTCTTGAAGGAATAAACACCGTTCAAACAAAAATCAGCAGCTGAAATATTGGGTCAAAAAGAACTGCATGATGTGGAACAGATTCATTCCAAGCAGCCAGACAGGCTGGGCTCTGGATGCGTGGGGCAACTCTGCTGGAATTACCCTGGGGGTCCTGGAGAGCATCAAGCTGAGCAAAAGATGTTCTGGGCTGCATTAGCAAGAGAACAGACAGTGGATCAAGGGATGGGTCTATTCCAACCTCCTCAACACTTTTTAAGCTATACCAGGACTGTGGTTTCCAATTCTGTTCTGTCCAGTTCAGGAAAGGTGTTGAAAACTGGAAATGGTTCAATGGAAAGCTACTGAGATCATTAGAGGGTTGTAGAACTTGACATATGAAGAAAGGTTCAGGGAACTTTAATTATTCTGTGATTCTATGAGTAAAATATTCTACTTGTTTTCTTTTGACTTAGAAGACAGATGATTTAAAAGAAAGGTATACGAATCAATGACACGTTACTATCCCACAAATATTGACTTTAAATGGCCATAATGAACCTTGCATTTCCCCTCTCATTTCAGCATTTCCTTTTCTAGGCTTTTTTGCCTCTTCTCTATTATCTCACCCTTCTGAAGAAAAAACCCCACTGTTCTGTTGGGCAGTTGATATTCTTGCTATAAAAATGATTTTGATACAGCTGTTGTGAGCAGACTTCATATTGAGATCAAGAAAGCAAGTGCAGATTCCAAGGGAGGAAACACATTTTTGATTAATCAAAATGGTACGAAATCTCATTAAACACATAATCATTCTCTAAGTAAAGATGCATTGAAAAATAAAAAGATGGAGCTAAACTAAGCACAACTCTACATGTGTGTGCAGCTGCACTGTTTCCAGATGAATTTAAAAGAAATTACTTGAGACACACAAACTTCTAGTGAGTAAGAAAGAGTCACATTACTTTCAGATAACATCCAAAATACAGTGGAAATAACTTTTTGAAAGGCAAGTTAAAATACAAGGAAGAAAAACGTATGTCCTATTTTAAAGTTGAATTAAAGTTTCTTGTGGCGTGGACTGTCAGTCTGTCTGTGTCCCATCCTTGCAAGGATCTGCTGGCAATGGGATTACTCACATGCACAAAAAGCAGGTAGTACATAAAACTTATGCAAAGTCACTAACCATTAATATCATTTGCTCTTCTCTTTTAAGACCCTGTGTCTGAGATGTTGTTGACCATGGCACTTCAGTCTAGTAGAAGAGAAAAAGCTTTCCCTGCCTCCTAAAATGTCACACATACTCTCATTACACCTCCTTACTGATTTCTTCCAAACATCAGTCTGACATGGGCATAGAAATTCCTGCTTTTATGAAATTCAGTGGATTCTTTTTAATTTAGCAACTTAAATTTCTATTCTTGAGATGTAAGATCAGTTGCTCTCAATGCTTAACAGCTAGTTTAATAATGCTGTGCAATAGAGTATTAGTTAGAACAGGCAGAGTTTCTATTCACTTAATGCTCCAGGCTTCATCACTTCTTCAGACATGTCTGCTGTGCAGGAGGGATAGAGGTTTCTGTCTCATATTGGCATTTGACTTTTAGAGGTATCAAGTAAAATGCCCAAGAGGAAATATGTTTGACAGTGCCAGCTTCAGTAATAGTGTCCTGTTGAGAATTCCTTCTTTTAAGTCTCCAATTTCCTTTGGAAAAAAAAAAGAAAAAAAAGAATGTATGTGTTTGTGATGAGTGGTCTGTATGTCTCTACAATTTCAAACCTTCATTCTCTTCTTTAGCCAGAAGATTCCAAAAGTGTCACACTCTATGACTTCAGATGAATTGATGTAAAACCATATATTATCAATTTGCTACCTTTTTTTCTTTCTTTTTCCTTTCTGAATTTGAAATTCCATTGCTGCTGTAATGCAGTAAGAAATGCATGTAAATGGATAACCAACTTGTCTTCTTATATCTTGCATCTGACAGAGCCGAGTGCAAATACATCTTAGTGACATGTATAATTTGTTGGTCTGATGCTCTGTCACTTTATGAGACTTTCAGAACCAGCTCACCTAGAGATCAGATGAGCAAAATTTTTGTCATGACCCGTGGGTGCTATTTGTTTGGGTGTGCTTGGATGATTTCACATTATACATGCCAAATAGTGGGTCAAATAATTAGCTGATCTACTTTACCGTACTGAAGTTGAGAGTGGGGTAACTGATGAGCATTGTGCCATTTTTGCATTGGACTTAGAAGAGCTTAAATTTGTTGTGTAGGTTGTGTAGGTTGAACACACGCAAACAAATGCAGTTAACCACAAAATTATTTTCATCAGACTACAGAGGGTTTCACCTGAACATATCCATCTTGGGCCAGTTGTGGTGAATAATTTCTCAACTCTGGTCAAATAGCTTGAGAAAAGCCTACAACAGAAGTGTTTCTGCTGAATATCTGATTATCATGAGAAAGTGTAATAATTTCTCACATGATTTTCTCCCCTTTGCTTCAAGCGTGAGAAAAACACTGAGTCACCACTTGACCAAGTAATTTGTTCCTTTCTTTCCAAGCAGTTACCTGCCCTACGCTTATAAAGTAAACAGTAATAAGAATGGTCTCGAGCCTGATTAATTTAGCAGCATGGCTGTCTAAGCAGACTGTCAACAGACAGGGTACATGATTCATAGCCGCTTAAGAATAACATTTTCTTTTTATATATTTTCTTTGACATAGTCAAATTTAAACAAGTTCAATGATCTATCCTGTTTGACTCATCACTATGTTTCATCCCCTCCTCATACAGACCCCTTATCAATTAATGCACTGACTGAGTTACAAAGTGGTAATATGACTTGGCCCAAAAAATTGGAGGCAGAATGTGGAGCTGGGGGAGCAATTTGGGAAGGTTGAATCAGGCCCATGCTGGGTCCACCAGAGTGATCTATTGCTCTGTGACTATTTTCCTTCCAGCTGTAGCCAGCAAGCTCTGCTATACTGAGGTACGTTCCTAAATTGCAGCTGTATTATGGCTTGGATAGAAGTCAGACACTTTTCTGAAGGGGTTCCAGTAAGGCTTTAGATGCTGATCATGCCAGGAAATATTGCCTAAAAAAAGCTAAATTTAAATCCCATCACTTAATATCAGCTTTGCAGCAGAGAGACTGAAGAGAAGACCTCAGAGACACTCTTCAGAGAGTTTCTGGAATTTTAATTCCCTTGGTAATCAGTCCTGCTCCACAACAGTGTTGGAGAACAATTATCAATCACATGCTGAGGAAGTTTTACTGATGCAAGGGTTTAAATAAAGCAAGCTGTTGAAGCCTTTTCTCACTGTTACCACTGCCAACTCAGCAACATCGGTAATAGCAAGAGTGGGAAATTTTTTTTTGGAAGACGTTTCTTAGAAGAGGACTTATATACAGCTGTAACTTCTTTTGATCCCTGTAGAAACATAATCACAGTAGCATAGATAAAATCTTAAATTTAAGCGTTTGTTTCCATTTTTCCTCATGAAATTCTTGCTCTGTTTCTGTCATCTGTTCGGTCTGAGGGAATTGGATAAGTATTTAAGGAAAATAAAAACTGGTAGAGGTTTCATGGATAAGATTTTATTACAATTAGGAGTACTAACTTCTCAATGTTCTATAAGTATATGTTTAGAAAAAAATTAGTTTCAAAGTGAAGCTCAACCCAAATGCTTAAGATGTTTTGGGAAATATGTTAGTTAGGATATGTTCTTGAGGAAAATTAATATTCATGACTAAATATTAACTCAATCTCATATGATTTTATGTTATAATGGAGCCTAAGTTAACATGAGATATAACTTTGTTTTTAGTATGCTTAAATACATGAGAATTTAAAGAAAATTTGATAATTTAAATTACTGTTTTGGAAGGAAGCATAGTGACTTACCCCCAGAACTGTATGGTTGCATCCTGTTCTTCTCTAAACACAACATTTACTCCTTAGATCAGTGAGGGTTGGAGAGCAAAGAGCAAAACTCTATAAATTGCTAAAATTAAATAGCAAGCAAAAAATCTGTGTGTTTAAAAGTATGATTAAATGTGGAGTCATGCAGTCAGGAGGTACACAAAGTCCACAAAGGATTTTTTAAAAAAGTGCTAAGCGTTTACTGGGGCAAAAAGCCCTTTAAGTCACTTTTGAAAGGCACATGAGTTGTGTCACAGCCAAAGAGGCAGGAAAGGACAAAAAGGCTAGAGAACCTGGCAAATGATCTTGCACTGAAATTTGTAGGCTTTCAAAATTATTTGAGATAAACATTGCAGGGATTTGGAACACCAAAGTAAAATAACAAAACTTAAACTAACAATGACAGATTTTACTCTTTGGCTTGCTTTTGCTGTACTTTTAAAGTATTCTCTTTGATATTGTTTATGTCCTTACCTCTCCCCATCAGACCTCTCTCATTGCCTTCAATTCACCTTTTCATTGGTGTAATCCCCTTGTTATGTCTTGCTTTTCTGTAACGTGCTAAACCTATGGCAGATGCATGCTTGAACAGATGATTTCCAGACAGATGAGCCTCCAGGTGATGGAAGCACTAACTCTGTCAAGCATACTATTCCAGAAACTGCAGCACCATCTGAAATATTACCAAGGTCTGATAGGGTTGATTTTCGTTGATTGCTTTTTTGGGTTTGTTTTTGTGCTTTAATTTAATTTTTTTTTTTAATGTTTATAGCATAGGTTTGGATATGCCCTCTGATTTCTGAACTCCCCTTGTCCATGAGCAGGTAGATGTGACTATAGTGTTGCTCTGAACCTCCTAAGAAAGAAAGACTCTCACCCAGTCATTAAGTTTTGTCTCCAAAAAACTGCCTATCATCCTATCCATGATGGGACACTCATGAGGTCACCACCTCCCTTACCCAGATTTAAAGACAAGAACACAACAGAATCACTGCAATTTCTCTTGTTTTCCCTTCCTCTGCTCTTAGATCCAGGGGGAAAATCAAGGGAGTGGAACCAAATGTTCCTCCCTGACTTCCTTCCTCCTCTTGTTCCTCCCTGGCTTCTTATGGGGGCTGGAGTCCATCGGGGAAAATCTGCTGTCTCCTTGCTTTTTGGCAGGATGGGGGAGAAGGTCTGGCAGGCAATTACCAGGAAAATTTCAGAGAAGGCTGCTGTCACGGGGAGGTTGGCTGAAGGTTTCTATAACCTGCGACTCCCTGCCATATCTGGGCATGCGAGGAGTTATGTATACTGGTGCTGTTCTGCTGTCTACAGAAGTCAGGGAACCCCACTGAAGAAATTCTAAATAGAGTAATAGTCAGCTTTTAGGCACTACTTGCTTCTCCCTATTTAACAAAAAAGAACTAACAGAACATAAGAGCTTTACAGCAAAATATATAATAACTTAAGTACAAAACACTTCTTACTAAAGATGAGACATGATAATGACATCCTTCTTACAGAGATGGCTTTCAGTCAACACAATATTCGAAATAAGGTATAAGCTTTCCAGGGTAATTTTGTTAGCAACATTTTCTGCCCTGTAATTTTAGGATACTTGTAGCGGAAATGGTGGGTTTTCACAAGTAATTTTGCTCAGGCTGAATGTCTGACTGCTAATTACATCCAATATGTGTTCTTGTTCTAGTGCATCAAGTTGAATGCAAGCACAGAAGCTGTTTTAAACACCTTCTCTCCGAATGACTGTTTCTGGCTAATATTATCTCTATATAGTTATTTCAGGTTACAATGAATTCTGTGAATTATCTCTATAGTTTCTTGGTTCCACTGTAGCTGTCTCTTTGTGAACACCTTTTTAACAACTTCTTTCCTTTTTATGAATGTGCAACATCCCCATTATGACTTATGGCAACATGCACTGCCATTGTACAGACCAATACAAAATTTGCAATCTAGTGTTTAAGTTGTCTTTTGCTGGAGGTATAGCACAGGCTACTTCTTTGAAAGGCCAAATAAATCTTTCCACTAATCCCCTTTTGAAGAGCAGAAAATAGGGAACGTGACAGTTCTGACATTTTTTTCTTTCTGACAAATGGCTGAAGTGTAAGTAGGATGGTGTTTCCTCCTTTGCACAGTTTGTCCAGTCTCCCATCCTTAAAAGCAAGCCATATCAGATTCACCATCTGAGCAGAAAAAACCCCAGAATTTGTAGAGTCCTTTATGTGAGCATCCACCATAATCATGACCCCCATCAGGCTTAGTATATGCCACACAGGTTGTTACTGGACTGTAGAATGCTCAAAAGTGATCAAACAGAGCATATGAGGGATGCATTGCATTGCAAGCCAGACTGATGGGGCTTTCATGCCTTATGTTGGTGTAACAATATTTTTGCCGCACAAAAAAATTTGATGTTCTAGGATAGAACTTAAATTTTTACAGTTCCAAATTAGCCTTTGTGTATTTTTCAGACTATGTGTATGCTGAATGATGGGTGTTGGAACTAGATGATCTTTACTGTCGCTTTCAACCCTAATAATTCTATGATTCTGTATTCTATAAATTGTTTTCTGTATTTATCAATGATCAGAATGTATATATGTATCTTCAGGGACACTTTTCTGATTAGTTTTAAGATGACTGCTTGAGAACTGTGCAAATGCTCTGGGGAGATGCTCAAGTCATTATTCATCCATAGGCTTTGGTGGAAAACACATTATTGATATATAGTGATAAATATATCCATATAGTTATAAAGCTACGCAAAATACTGTGCTTAACCCAGCCCATGTAGTTTGCCAAACAGCACCTGCCAATGATATTTGAAACACTGGTATCTTATTCTACTGTAAATCCTTTTCTGTGTGTTCTATCCCACATTCTTCAGACTCCATTTCTAGGCTGAGTATGGTAAAGTCCATGTTCTACATTTCCTAGTAAAGTGCATATATACGCAGTGCTATCAAAAGAAATGGTGACCAGAATCCAAGCAGAATCCAAGCTTAGGTCAACTTTGAAATCACCAGAAATATGGATGGCATCATTAAATTGCTGGTGGGGAAACTTTCTCATTCATTCCACATAACCATGGTTAAAATTCCTGAGTCCTCACC
This sequence comes from Atrichornis clamosus, assembly GCA_013400975.1. NCBI lineage: Eukaryota > Metazoa > Chordata > Aves > Passeriformes > Menuridae > Atrichornis > Atrichornis clamosus. Next base: position 404,136 of record WBMZ01006410.1, on the reverse strand, counting down.
ATGCTGAACTCTCCCTTTGTTCCTGACAGCCACAGAGCATGCTGACAATGTTTTTAAAAAGTGTGGCCTTGTCCTGTCTTCTGGCACATTATTATTTTCACATAGTAAGATGTGAAAATCATCCTTTTGAAAAATTGCTGGGAGGGAGGGCAATGTGGAGTTCAAAATTATACATGTGCTTGGACTGATCAACCAAATCTCTCTCAGCTGTTCTTTATGAGAAAATACAAGTAATTTCACGACATAAAGACAGTATATTTTATTTAGTTTTGTGCTGTTTTATAATGCATTAGTGCACAGGGGAGCAAAACTTTTCCTGTGTATGCTTTTGGAATACTAATATTTTCTGTACGTCTACAGTTTTTGTAGTCTGAGATGACACTGTTACGAAATCACAGAAACAGGAGTTTCTGCTTTCATGCTGCTTTCAAACTATTTCCCAGCCATCTTTTAAAGGATCCCCAAACTCCTTTGTTTGTTATCCTCTAAATTAAACAGCTGTAAAGATGCTAAATCATTCTCAGTGTATTCCATGCTGTCATAAGATTTATGAATGTAGTGCTCTCTTCTTGGTCTCATTTTAGTTATTGTAAAGTTTTCATGATTCTGTTATGGTTTCCCAGCATGTTTAATACCAATTTCAGTTGAAAAAGCCATTCATGGGTATCACTTGGGATCAGCTGTTTCTTCGACAATAACCATTCACAAATCGTTCATTTTACATTTGGCACATGGACCAACTCCATGCAACTGCAACTCTTAAAGCCCTTGTAAAACTGGAAGTTCCCTTTAATTTCATTAACCAGCTACATATTGAGGAGTGATTTCATTTGGTTTTCAGTTCTACCTTTACAATTAAAATGCTCTGCAATGACCCAAGGATGTTGATGTAGATGACTTTAGAGAAATTGTACAATCTGAGCAAACATCTTGTTGTTTAGTTTGCAGGAAGATGATAGTCTTCACATGTGAATATAGCTCTAACTCCCATCACACCTTGTAAAACTAGTACCTTTTAATCATCAATCAAAAATGATTTCTTTTTATATAGTCTTTCAGTCTCTCCATACAGACAAGACTGTCTTCTTGAACAGAGCATTGAACACTTCTTTTTGTCTGAATCATTCCTCTTTGTGAACACACAACATTCTAACAGCAGAACTGGCTAGAAATTAATTTTTTTCCTTTGTTTTATCAGAAATACCAGTTCAATAAACCAAATGCATGAAACTGTATCTGAGAAAATTTTCTTGGGACTGGAAAGGAATTTCTGTTCAGAAAAAGTGGTAATGACTGTGGTCCCAGAAGCAACAATTACTTGGGTGTGTAATGCATTTGTATGGAAAATGCAGGCTCAAATCCCTGTTCTGCCTAATTCAGACCAGCACTTTCAACTAGCAGCTCCACATTCCAGCCTCATGCTTGCCAACCAAATTAGTGGTTATTCTGCAAGGAAAGACATCAATCTTTCAAATGTCATGGAAGAAGAAAAAGAAAAAGGAAGACAAGTAGAGGTCACCTCATCATCTCGAAGTGAAACAGGAATATTTTAAAATCTTGCATTTTTCTGACCAGGATTCAGATCTGCTGCTCTGCTGTTCAGTGTTGGATGCTTCAGTTTTCAGACTTTGGGCACATGAATGGCTTTGATTGAGTTATGTTATGTTTATGAAATATTGTTCAGGACTGGAGCTGCCACAGCACATTTTAGTACAATTTCAATAAAGTCTCTTATCAGTTGCACTTGTTTGCTTGGAGCAGTACCTTCACAATTTCTGGGTGTCTGTAGGTTGCTTCCCCACTTTGCAGAATGTCTAGAGGAGTCTCTGTCCCTGTGAACTTTAGGGTCACTTAATAAAAATTACAATTGTTGAAAAATCAGATGAGATTAAAAACCCTCTGGAATGAAAAAGTCCCTGTAACAGGACTTGGAACACTTCTTGGTCTTCTTGGGTTTGGAGAAGTCTAAACTCTTTAAAAGTGTACATTCCAGCTCTTTCACTCTGCAGTCTCCTTTATGTTGTTCTTAGATCTCAATATAATTTTCAATATGAAGACTCAGATCTTCGGACAGTGCTTGGAACTGCAGATGTCACATGGGATTCAGTGGCAGCTTTGACACACCACCGCTTTTTGCACCTTCAGAACAGACCTTTGGCAGCATCTACAGAAGGGTGGAGGGTTGATATGTGGTGTGAGGTTTTTTGTAAACTGCATTACATGTTACATGAAGTGGGAATATCTCCAGTACATGTTTTTCCAAAAATTATATTCCATCAGGTCTTGACTAATCTAGCATCCTTTTTTAACTGAGTATAAATTCAGCAACTTTATATAATAATTATTATTATAATATTCTAATATGTAATAGTTCATGCAAGAGATTGGCACTAACTTTATGCTTTTTCTGGCAGAAGAGAACATTACTTTTTTCTATGCTATGCAGTGAGGTTTATTTTACAAATTAACATTAATGTTAAACATACAGCATTGTATCTGCCTAACAATTAGTATGGCCTTAATAAGGCAGTTAAGGGGTTCAGCCAAAAGTATCCCTTGAAGTTTTACTTGCTCTCTTTTCCACATAGCAACCATTAGCCCTACAGACATCCTATGCCTACACGTAGTAATATGATAATGAACACAGAAACAGCTTTGTTCACAACCTAGCTTTGATTTCTTGCCCTTGACAGTCCTCCTCCTCTGGCAAGTTTCTTTCTGTTTCAGAATTAAATGATTTATCATCTTGTCAGTGGACTTCTTCTACACCTTGTATTTATTTGTCCCACCCTATGCCTCCCAGTAATTTTTATCTGTTTTTTGTGTTGTTTGTCAATGTCTTGGCAGTTCTCAGAATCTGTACAGTGCACAGCACAGTGTGTGGCCAGGAGGAGAGCTTTCCACAGAAAAACAGGAGTTTAAGCCATGGCTTAAAAATTTATCATAGAAAATCCACAGATAAATGGAATAACTTGGTTTCTACAGACACATTGTTAAGACACAAGATAGTATGTCAGATCTTCCTATGTTATCTGGACAGCTCTGAACTCAATTCCTAATGCTTCAAACAGTTTCCTCTAGAACTATTTTACTGTTAATTAAAACCTGGCTATGGTGGGGTCAAGACTTTAAATGATGTGACGAACTGAACCAAAAATAGAATGAAGAGACTGATGGGTGACAGATAGTTCTTATAGTAGAAGGATTAGAATTAATTACAGAAGTTAAATTTAATTTCAAAGCTACAGATGGTTTATGTTGTTATTAAAAAAAAAATCAATTAACATTTTAAAAGCTCTTCCCACGTTAGCAATCAAGTCACAATTTAAAACACTCTTGGACTTGTGCAATAAGCTCCAGTTCTTCCAGTTACCTGGTGCTCAGCCAATTTCCCAACTGTGCCTATAATAGTGCATTAACAGCCATCCAGTCTGTTCCCCAAGCACAATATTGGATCTGTCACTGCAACAAATTGCAGATCAGTGACCTCAGCGGTAAATGTTTAGTATTGTGTTTGGCCTGGGTGCTGTACTTTTGATCCAAAACAAAGGCAGAGATTCAAGACAAACACCAATGTTCTCTATAACCTTACACCTCATGTTTTAAAATTAAAGTGACACAGAGGAAATGGCATTTTAGACAGCAAAAAGATGATCTGTTTCCTTCTCCTTCATTGTTTGTCTTTTTGGTGGTATATCCATGGAAAATTATGACAGGAAAAAAGAAAAAGGAAAATAAAAAGTAACAGCTTGCCTCTCTTTGGCGTCAAATGTAGGGAAGCAATGTCCTTCCTGAGGCAAAGAAGTTTCACAGTAATGGGTTGGGACCAGTGTGCTGGGTCAGCTGTGCGAGCTACACATGGAAGAGCAAGCGCTGCAGTGTGCTAGGAGGGGTATGCAGAGCTGTGCTCAGTGGGTTAAACGTACTCAGGACCTGGCACAAACGTTTTGTTTGTGTGTTGTCATGTGTTGGGGAGTTGCTTTGGTACACTAGATCCAAGGACTGAATGTCTCTCTCTTATGGGAGCAGATTGAGTGTGTTCCTGGAACACGTCTTCTGGTTTAGAGACATCGCAGTGCGATCCGGCTTGGATGCTCCAGAGCTGCTCTGGGATGTCAACAATAACAGAGTAGAAAGAGATGATCACCAGCCTTACTTCAAAACTCTAAATGTCCTGGGAAGGTAGACAACACCGACTTGTGTCTAGGAAGTGAAATAATAATTCAGTAAGTTCCATTTTGGTGTCAAGAGGCATGAATATCTAACATCCTAAAGCATTTAGATATTCATGGATATAAAATCCTATATCATTTTTAAACTGCCATCATTCTATTGTCATGGATTCACCATCATTTCCACCTTCAATAAGTAATTGTGTGACCTGTGAAGACTGTCTGCTAGATGAGGATGACTTTTCAATGATTTAAAAATCAAAATAGGTTTAAATATCCTGGAATTTAACTATGCTCAAACGTGGATGTTACTTCTTCCATTATAATGCAGATTTGGCGGCCTCACTAGCTGCTCATCTAGCTGTCACCGTGCTCTGCTCTTGGCATAGAAGCAATGGCACTGCACAAGGAATTATTTATTGTTACTGTAAGTACAGGTGGATATTGCAGGACTTCACAAATCGAACTCCAGCAATCAAATGAGGCTTTTCCCTTCATTGTGCCATCTAAGTGTATTATTTAAGCTGATAGGTATTCCAGAGGTTAAAAAATACTGTAAGAGTGTGGATGTACACTTAACATGGACTGAGGCCTGGACAAATAGAACAGCTGAGAGTGAATTTTGGCCAGGCGTTAAGCGCTTCATGACATGTCTGTTCCAGCATCTATGAAATGAGACAGGGTGGTCCTTCAGAGGCCCCCAAAGAGGACTTTGGTAGCAAAAATCTGGACCTATCTTCTAGCACCATGTGAAGTTCAGCTTTAATTTTGTGCAAAATAAAATACAATTTATATTTTTTTAAATTATTCTGTTCTGTAAAATCATAGAATCATAGAAATATTTACTTTGGAAAACACTTCTAAGATCATTGAGTGCAACTGCTAACCCTGCACTGCCAAGTCCACCACTAAACGAAGTCCTCAGGTGCCACATCCACACCTCTTTTAAATACCTCCAGGGATGGTGACTCAACCACTTCCCCGGGCAGCCTGTTCCAATGCTTGGTCAGCCGTTCAGTGAAGACATTTTTACTAATATCCAATCTAAACCTCCCCTGGCACAATTTGAGGACATTTTCTCTCATTACTTGTTGCCTGGGAGAGGAGACCAATTCCCCCCTTGCTACAACCTCCTGTCAGGCAGTTGTGGAGAGCGAAACGGGCTCCCCGCAGCCTCCTTTTCTCCAGGCTAAACACCCCCAGCTCCCTCAGCAGCTCCTCATTGGACTTGTGCTCCAGACCCTTCACCAGCTCTGTTGCCCTTCTCGGGACATGCTCCAGCACCTCAGTGTCCTATTTGTAGTGGGGGACCCAAATCTGAACACAGGGTTCGAGATGCAGCCTCACCAGTGCCGAGTGCAGGGGGACGATCACTTGCAGCTACAAGTCTCTGTGCTCATATAAGCCAGTGTTGTCCTCAGGTGGAAATAACTCAAAACAAAACTGAGTTTCAGTGTATCGTCTCTTGCCACCAGAAGTCTGAGGGACAACAGGCAAATGCACAGGGTCTCTGCCTCAACAGCGGGTCAACATCCAAGGAAACATAGGTACCCCTCCCACTGCTTCCTTAGGATTAAAAAAGAACTCCAAATTGTTCCAAAGACAGCAGCCCAAGGTGAGCAAAGAGCTGTGCTTTCACATGGACAGACCCTGGCTGGTATCCATTTATTAGTGCATCAGCCTACAATAAATGTATTTCCACAGTTCTCTCAGGTGTCGGGAAAGAAACTTTTTCAGTCCTGCCACTTACCTGTTACAGTGAAAATGTAACATTAAACCCATTTTTTTTGCTTACACCATTCACAGAAAGTCAACTGTAATAGCATCAGCAAATTCCCTGTGTGTTTTTATCTTCACCTTCCATTTGTTGTCAAACAGACTTTTTCAACAAGAATGGAAGTCTCTGAGATTAAATACATTTTAAAAGTTTTTGGTTTAGTATTTTGCTTCAAATTCAGTCTAGAAGACACCTAATCAAAAGCAAGTGCCTAAAAGCAGATTTATCAATTTATGTTTGGAGATGCTTGAATAATAACATTAGATCAAACAGAATTTGCCAATTTGCTTTTAATCTTGTCTTTTAACATTTAATAAAACTGAGGTTATACATGTCAGATACACTTGGAAAATTTTACTCCAGTGGAGAAGAACACAGTAAAATCAGCAGCAATTTATCTCAGTACTTTTCTCTGTAACTCCTGTACTTGTTTCTATTTTTTACCCTTTCTATACCTTTGGAAATGTGTTGTTAATCAGTATAAAATCTTTAGTGAGAGAATAATCCATGCTTCTTTACACTGATTAAAGGTATCCCAAAAGTGGAATTACAAAGCAATATGCTTAAATGCAACACATTAGTTTTTTTCTGTTCTATTAGTTCTGATTCATGGTTTAAAAAAAGTATACTCTAAAGACCTATGTGTTATTGATGGGCTTCTACTAACATCTTTTATTATTTCTCTCTTATTTTTCTACTCATTTTCTCTTTAATGTGACACATCTATCTTAGGCATTCATGAAAATCCCTTCTTAGGGTTCTCCTGCTACATTCCAGACCATCATTCCAATATTTATATTGATGGAGAAGAAGATGTTTCAGTGCATAAACTCTTTCCACATTCCCTTCTCTTCTTATCATGCAATTTTATGTAAATTTTCATTTCACACACAAATATCTTACAATAATATCAGTCCCATGGAAATCAATGGGACTCACATTCATTCTAGGGACTCCTTTGTATTTCAAAGCAAAAATTTATCAAATAATTTTTGCTGCCTCTACTATTGCAGTGTCCTTTCTTTGCAAAAGATGAGACCTTTTGATCCTTTATTTAATTACAGGGTATTTAGATTAAAGCAGCATTTGGGTCCATTGCATTATACAGTATTATTTCCTGTAGAACTCTTCTTCCAAACTGATTTAGTTTCTCAATTTTATATCTCCTCCTTCTCATGACTCATTTATGAGGAGAAATGAAGAAACAGTCCACCAGTCTTCTCAGAAATGTCTGTTTTTGTTACCATCCCACTCATACCCTATGTTAGAGATAAATATCTTGGGCTTTGATACTCTCTGTTGAATAGTTGTTATTTGGGGTTTTTGTATTTTTATTTCTGTAGTGTCTTACAGGTAAATAATACAGGAGTGCCATTATGATTCACAGTGTACAAATACAAAGCAAATGAATCCTTTCTCTGAAAAGTCTCTCATTATAAGTATGCCACCAGTCTGCAAAATAAGATGTCATTGTGGTTAACAAAGCTGCTGTAATACATGTTATATTTGTGCAGAAGCTGCAGTGCACCTACTGTGTTGTGAATTACAGGTAAACTTGATCTTGTTCCAGGTGTGATTCTACCCTATCCAGAAAAGGTGGAGACACAATTATAAGATACTGACTGAGTTATTTTGCCCTGGGCCTCCTCAGGGCAATCGTATCATTTTCACTTCAGTACTGGCTTAATCAGCCTTGCTGTAATGTCAACAGAACAAGTTTCAGAAGCAGACAAATACATAAAAATAACCCAACTACAAGCACCCTTCAATCCAGTCTCGTCTCTAGATTTTTCCTGTTGTATGGACAGTTGCCCTCTATGATTTTATGCATTTTAAATGCAAGTCTCTAGATCACATCAAGGCCTAAATTCCTCTAAAGTATCTGGATTCAACTTTTATGGGAAATGATACCTTGATAAGTGTGAGAAACCTAAGTATCACTTGGGACTTCAAGCTAAATCTTTAGGTACTTAGTCTCATCTTGTCTAAATCAATTCAAAACTTACAAAGGTACTGGGGATTTGTTTGGTTTTGGGTTGGGTTGGGTTGGGTTAGGGTTTTTTGGTCCAATATTGCATCCAGGGTCAGATCTCACAGTATTGATTTTAATGGAATATATTCTACTTTTTGGTTTGACTGCTAGTATAGAAGTGTCAATGTTTGAAGCATCAGTGTTCAAACTGTCACAGGAAGACTTTTAAATTTACATCCTTACAAGACCAAATGGGAAAATTCCATGCCTCTTATGATTCTGTAATTTATCTGGTGTCATATCAACTTGGTCAGATAGCTCTGCTCTGTGAAAAAGAGTTCAAGTTGGTTTTATGGCTAAGGAGAAGCTAGGAAAAAAGTCATATATTTAAGGTAAAATCTTCAACTGCAAATCACAAGGAAAATGAAATGTGAAGCACTATTTGCTCATTAAGTGGATCTGTCTCTGTTAATTATCTTGCACACATGCAGAGGACATGACCTGACGTGTGTAGAGCACACCCTGAGCTTTCTTTTTGGATTTCCCACTGTATTTGGTTATCCAAAATACAAGCTGGAGGTGGGGTAGATTCAGTTTCTGTATAAGCTCTTCTGACCAAAGATTTTTTATTTAAGCACTCTCTAAGCAGAGCATCATTGTAGGTATTAACCTAGGAAATATTGCTGAAAAAGCTTGCAATATTTCAGTCTGCAACGGAAGGTTTAACTGCCTCCTCAAGAAATTTCAGCAGTATCTGTGATTATCTAATGGAAAAAAATGTTTCATGATTCTCTTGTGTCCCAGACACCATGCACTTGATTTGTTCAGAGCTCAGACTACAAAAAGAAAGCTATGCTCCAAATAAAAATCAGATAGTAGTACAATAGTTTAAAATCTTCCTTTAACCAGTATGTCTAGGGGAGAAACACTTGATACTAAATAACAGCATGTGAATTACAGAGTGCAAGTGGCGGCCGGTTTTAAGTTCAGCATCTCGTTTGGGAGGCTTCACCAATCTCAGTTACTATGATTTATTAACTTGGAAGCAAGAATCTGTAGAATGCACTTAGAAATCCTTTCTAATTTCTGTTCTTGGAAAAAAACCCCACCTACCAGCAGCTAATTTTTAAAGGCTGTCAGGTGTTACTAGCTAGCTGTCTAATAGGGATTTTCTGCTATTGTACTACTGGCTGTAGCATAAAGCCTTTAACAATTAGGTATTTCTGCCTCATGTTTGGCATTTTTCCAAGAGAAAGTCTGCAACAGGTACAGTCCTCCTGTTGCCAGCCTCACTGAGGTCTGTTTGTGTTGGCTGCCCCATCCCCTGCAGTGGATTGCACACTGGAGCTGTTCTGTGCCCAGGGTGGGAACGTCCTGTAGGTACCCTGCAAAGCCTTTCAGCTCCGTGTACTGCTGTATCACACTGCCAACGCTGCGGAGCAGCTGAGAGTCAGTTGGCACTCCGTAGGAATCATTCCTGGGGAAATTTGTTAATTATAACTGCTATAGTACAAATCAGGTTGAAAGATGTTTCTTAAAAAAAATGTATTCTTTTTTGGAACTGGCTGAAATTGTTCAAATTACTGACAAGTAGTTCTTTTTCCTATTGAGCAGGAAAAACAGAGCAGGGAACAAAACAGAAAGGAAACAGGGAGAGTTTTTTCTCAGCAAAGCACCCATAACAAAGATAATATATTTGCACAAAAGGAACTGAAATATATGTATTTTTAATAATACTCTTTAATTATCCTAATAGGCTACTGAGCCCATCTTTCAATCTTAAATATCTATGTAATACATAGAACGGGACACAAAAATACCAGTTCTTCTGACTACTGTAACCAGAGACTTAAAAATTGTAAAAAGTATTTTGAATTCTATGTTAATCTCATTCTACTCCTTTAATATCCTTCTTATAAATAAGATATTTGAACTTCTATATGAATTGCTATTACTTTTCAATTCTCCATACAATATGTTCCTCTGCATATAAAACACATATACATTAATTTCAATGTCTAGAATACCTTCTCACAAGTTTCATTAACTTGCATAACTGTGCAGATGAGATACCACAGTAGGTGATAGAACTAAGGTTGACAGTGCATATCAATAATTTAAGATAAAATGCATTACAAGGAGCTTCTAACCCCAAAACCCAAGTACTATAAATGAGGAAACTCAGAGTTAAAATTACATTTTAAGGATATATTAACCTGTCAAGCTATAATAATATTTTAAGATGGACACCTAAATAAATATAATTGGACCCAAAGTTACCTTTCCCCACAATATTTTTAATGTAATAACCCCTATCCTGAGGAATTATGAACACTCTTGAATTTCTTCATTATAAATAGCCATACTGACATCAGTGGGAGTACTCATAGTGCTTAATAATTAAGCAGCTGCATGATCCCTGGAAGAATCTTGAGAGCAAGTAATTTACTTTTAGATACATCTTCCTCATTACATAACTACGGGGATTTATGCCAAGGAGGCATTTCCAATGTCTGAGGTTCACACTGACCTTCTCCTTCTCCTTCTCTTGCCATGGGTTATGCACACTGCCAGTGTTATGTGGGAGTAGGAGCAGAAGCAGCTTTGTGGCCCACCATAAGGCTCAGAAATAGGAGTAAGAAAAATGACAACATAAGGCAGCCCCTCAGAGCGGACATACAAATCTCTGTGTTTTAGTGATATTTATGTCAGAGATTGAATTATAAATTTGGAAGTCAGCTCTTTTTCTAGAAAGGCCGCTGTAAGATTTTTTAAAATATGTGACTGTATATCATTGGAACATTTAATTTTAATTATTTCTGGGGTAATTATTGTTCAACACATATGGATAGCTGTGGTGTTTGGTAAAACTGCAGCTGAGTTGATAAATTTGCTTTTGTAACTACAACATCAGTTGATAAGAACCTTGAAGAACATAAAATCCTAGAAAATCTTGTGATATTAGCAAAATTGGCTGCATATTATTTCCCATCCCTGTTAATAGTATTATCTTGACAAGGAACACAATTTGCCTCATTTTCCAATTTATTTTACATTTGTTGTCCTAAAAATGTGCTTATGGCGACCCTAACTTTTCTGTATATTTGATGCATTCTAAATAACAAGGTAATGTGCTGGCACAGCAACACGGGGAGGATCTCCTTTCCAGGGTCCAATAACAAAGGTTGCAGGGAAAACAAAGACTTCTGCAAGAATGGTATTCTTAAGACAGACTTGCAATGAGGATAGTAGGTACTAAGCCAAAGTGCTTCTATTCTCTAGGCAGATTTACTACTGCGAGAATTTGCCAGCCTAGCAAAAGACAGTGCTGCAATTGTCAGTAATTTACCTTCCCGTGTATTCCCAGTAAAAAGACTACAATTTGGAGGGGAGAAAACTGTATGAAAGAAAAGGTACCTTCTCATATATGAAGGCTGCTTTTCCAGGAGCTGCAGGCTGCTGTAAGTGTAATATGTAAAACTTGAATTAGATTTGACTGTTCTGGTGATAAAGATTGGCCTTCTTCTCTTAGGTTAGAAATAGTTTGTGAACATAGTTCACTTGAAATGAAGACGGAAACTCTGCATTGTCAGATGTATGTTATATAGAAAAGCAAGAATAGAAAGTGGCTTTTGGTGAAATACTGTTTCTTGTTCATGCTGTGGATATATGTATAAGATTATGGATTGATAGGCTTACCTTTCCTTTAGATGGCATCTATCCTGCTGGGCAGTTCATTGCCCACAGAGAAGCATTTCAAGGCAGAGCTTGAGCACAAGTTACTGGTGATGGATGAACAAGCAGATTTTCAGAGTCAAATGGCAATTGAACTGGGCACTCCTTTCTAAAAATATCTGTGTTCTCTAATATATAATGATGTGTGACAGACATGACCCAGATATACCTTTTTACTGGTCAGTTGTGCTCTGCAAGTAATGAATTATGTGAACTATGGAAACAACTTATAGCTGGCAATAACAGTAAAAAGTTTGTTGAATGGCAGCAATTTATATGTACTTAGGAAGATTGCATAACATCTTTAATAACTGCTGACATGACCAGTAGATAACAGAAGATGCAGTCCTTGGGTAACGCTGTCCAGCATGTGCCACCATGAGGGGATGTGCTGATACATGAATATATTACAGGGTTGTCACTCTGTCAGGTAATGCTGGAAGGTTATCAGGAAGATTGTCAGCTTTCACTCAGGAGAAGTTCTTTTCTAAAGTCAAGGACTTAAAAAATTGCACACCCTGGGAGATTTTTTATTTGTGAGATTCATGGAAGCAGCCATCATTAGGTCAACCACGGAGCATGAGGCACAAGATGTGCCCTGGTTGTCTTTGCAATGCAGCCAGGTGGCTGAGGCTGGTGGTCACAGAGCACTGTCAGGGACCAGCACGTGACAGTCCTCACACAGCAACCAAAGGATGATGCTCAGATAGCTGGCACTTGGTTGGTGACGTGCAGGGGACGTGAAAAGCAGCCAGGGCAAACAAGAAAGTATAAAATACTTTATTCAGAGCCCACGGGGTAACATGGAGATGTAGCATCAGCAAGGTCAATTTTACTCGTGGAGTAAGAGGTGTTGTTTAAATAATTGATTAAAGTAAGAACATTTCCTATTAAAAAAAACAAACGAGAAATAAACCCTAATTTTTCCTCAGAGTTTAAAGGGGTGATCACAGCATGAATTATAGGTTCAACATAAGATAATCTTTTTCCTCTCTCATGTCTAAGTAATGAAGAAAACCAATAAATATGTGTCAGTAGCAATAGCACATCTTCAGTAAATATAATGCACTAGGGTTGAGCACAAGATTACCTGACAAAGAAGAAAATGAAATTTGACTTTTTTTTGTCCCATTATCTCTTTTCATCTTGTCATCTTCATCTTATTATCCTTTCCTCCAACAGTAACAATAAATAAATAAATAAATAAATAAATAAAAGTGACAGCCATTCCTGCTCAATAGATCAGAAACACATTTATTATTTAGTATTTCAGTCACTTCACTTCTTTCAATACAAATAGATCACTGAAAGTGATGGTTTTCTAGACAAAATTATTTGTTTCACACTTCTCCACAATCCCCCAAAAATCTGCATAGTGTCTTTGTCTCATCTCGATGTAAAGCTCACTGGAATAGTGGGAATCCTCTCTAATACTTCTGGAAGATTAAGAATACACAGAATATATATATGTATTTATTTTAAACCAGTTTTTACTTTTTAACAAGGAATGATTTTTTACATTATCTGATGAAGTTGAGGAACCAACCATACATCTGGATAATCATGAGTCAATGAGATTCACTATCAAGATCAAGGGCACAGGAAGTTTCTAACCAATTGCTGATCTCTTATGCTCTGTATATACCATTTTCTCTTCTCATAGAGACATTGCCTGTGCCTCAGTCCGACAAGGTCAGAATGCCTTCAGGCTACCAGAGTTGCACACTAATCCCCCCTGCATTGTTTACTACTTGCCTGGCATTGGATAGACTAACAGAGTCATCTAAGTGGCTAACCCTAATATCTCCAAAGTACAGCTGTCTGGAACTGTCACATCAGCCCTCAAGCACAACGGCAGAGAGCTCTTGATCAGAATGGAGACATCAGCCAAAGTTTCCAAAGTGAGTGTTTCTGGGATTTGGGGGAAGAGCTATGCAGATGCACAACAATGACATTCGCTTCCAATTTTTCACCAAAGCCTTTTTGCAGCTCTTTGAAGTGTGTGACAGAGAAAATACGTCGAGAACCCACAGAACACATCTGCTTGGTTAGCCATGAGTTGCCCTCTGCAGAGGTGTACTGGCCGTTCCCAGTAACCTTCTTTTCCTCATGTACCTGTGAATATATTCTCAGAGAAAGGACTTTGGGATCTTTCTAGGGACTGATAAGATGCTGGCCAACCTATGGTTGGCTACCCTTGGCCTCCTTTTCTTATAGACAGGTGAAATTTTAGGCTGTTTCCAGGCTGTCAGTGACCTTCCCCAGTCACCCTTTGGTTTTTTCACAGTCTCTGTAAGGGTTGCCTTGCTATCACTGCAACACTTAGAGCAACATCTGCTGACTCCTTTTGTCTCTTATGAATTAGATTACATCCAGATTCTCTAAATATTCCCAAACCTGGTTATTTCCTATTTCTGATTGCCTTTCTTTCCACTGCATGTTGGTGACTGAGAGATTTGAGAGCAAACTTTGTTTCTACAAATGGAGGCAAGAAAGTTTGAGTGCTTCAAATTTTCTGTGTCACCCTAGTCAATTAAAAAGAAAAGTTAAATTAAAAAGAGTAATAGATATTTTGACCTCCATCTTCTTTCTTTCCCTTCTCTTCCATATCCCACTTTCACCCAGCAACTTGATTCAGATTTAAAATAAAAAAAAAAAACCAAAAAAAACCCCTGTCTCTCTCAAAAATTGACTTGGAATTCTGGTCTTTTGGCTACACACCCAATGAGGGATACATGCAATTTGTCTTGAAAACCAACACTCTCTTATGTACTGTTGTTTCTTTCATAGATTCATTCTGTATGGGAGTGTTCAGTTCAAGGAGAATGCCTCTGGTGGTAATCGAGTTGTCCTAACCCCTTCCCAGCACCTGAACTCTTTTTTCACGTCACATAGACTGACACAGCCACTGATGTAGTTAAATGAAATATCTGCAAACTGCACCTGTCTGAAATACACTCAACTGAGGAGAATTTGGGGAACGTGTGAATCGAAATCTCAGTCACAGCTAGTGAAGGACTTTATGTCCACTTTGTGATCTTTTTGTCAATCTGGGGGACTTCCGTAAAATTTGATTAGTGGTTGAAAACGTGGTTTTTTGAGTGTGTGTTGGCAATCAGAGTCTAGCTGGTTTTCAGCACCTCCTTTATACAAGAGACTGCAGAGCTTCTGGAGGACAAAACTTGTAATCTACCTTCATTTTCTAACTGTGACTCAGTATCAAGACTCCATGAATTTAAAAAGTTGCTGAATAATGAGAAAACATTTGTCATGATGCTGCAGGAATTATTAATAGGTTTGTATGAATTTGTTGGAGGATGTCATGTAATGGTGCATCCACTTTGGGAAGTAAGTGCAAACTAAGGAATATATTTTCCCATGTGGCTGGGAATTGTGTGACCCTACCTACTCTCAACCTTCCTCTTCTAAGGAGATGAATGAGCCTGTTGTTCTACCTAAGCAAGATTATTCTGTCCTCACCCCAAGTGACTCAACAACAGGTAGTATATATACTTAGGAATTAATGCTGTGGGTGACATTTTATCACAACCTGAAGTTAAAAAAAAAAAAGAACATTCTTTGCACTGCTTATGTGAAATTAATTTTTTTGATTGTATGAAAAGATTAACATTTTACTAACTGGTCTTTGGTTAGATCATTGTCATGTTGAGACAGAGATGTGCAGAAATGTGCCCACAATGCCTCTAATTGCAACAGCTGTTATTGCCCCATTCTGTTTAACATCTGCTTCAGAGTAATAACTCCATTGACGCCTCTGATGTATCTGCCAGCTGTTTCTAATAAACCAGGAAAAGTTACAATCCTTTTAAGTGACAGTCATTCAAGATGCTCCGTAATTGCATAACTGCATAGAACATGATCAGCTGAATATTTTGATTATTTCTGTAGAAGGCTTTTATTTCTGGATGACTGCTCAAGTGAGGAAAAAAACTCAACAAAACAAAAAGACCCATTGCATACCAAAGTTTATCATACCATCTCAAAGAAATCATGAGAGAAACTTAAAGAAATTTCTGTACTATAAAACCAACTGGAAATGTGAAAGACTCATAATATTTGTAGCTCAACTGGGCATTCATCTGGCAATTTATATTAAACTCCTGAAGGCATTTTTTCTCTTCTTCAGCAGTAAAAGATGGGTTAAATATATTATAAAGCATTAAAACTCCCGGAAGAATAACAAGAGGGAGGTATTCTCACTGCTTCTTTTCAGAAAAAAAATCTTCATAGGAACTTTCACCTTGAAAAATATTCAGTGAAATATTCCCTCATAACCAATAATTTGAGTTGCAGCCATCTATTATAGCCAATGCTTTGTTACCAAAATTGAATAACTCCAATTGCTATAGAGGAAATGTATACTTTTTTCAGGCAAAGAAACTCATGTGATTTTATTTGCTTTGTCTGGCTCTGGTGAGGTATCTTTGTTTTCATTCCCTTGTGAGTACGTTAAGGAAGAGTATAAATTCTGAATATAATTTTGAAATGTTATTTTTTGTTTGCTCTCATCTGTAAATATGCTAGATACCTGGGTTTGGCATAATTAGCCCATGTGTCAGGGGTTTTGTTCTATACTTTGGGCAGATTGTATCCCAAAACCTTAAGGCTCTGTCAGTCCCAGCCAAACGTATACCTTGTCTCCTTATGGTAGATCATGTCTCAGAAAAATCAGGGACAACTTAAAGAACACCACAAGCTGCATTTTGTCTGCAGGCAAGTCAAGGCCTAAAGGGGGCAGGTTCATACATGTGCATGCCAAAAGACAGTTGAGGGATAACTAGGAATGCACCTGCACCTGGGAGTTTGGAAATACTCCTTTGCCTTCAAGTGTGATGTAATCATACAGCCGTGCTCTCAGCAGCTGAATTGTGACATGCCTGCAGCTGGATTGCCCTGCTCCACCGTCAGGTTACAGGAGTAACTCTGGCTACTTGGATATTTGTGTCATGGACATTCCTGGAGTCCAGAGGGGAGGCTTCTCTCTATGTATAATATTTTACCCTTTAGGGTAGTAACTTTCTCAAGATTATTATGGTATGGATGTCTTCCTATGGGGCCAGAAGATCTGGGAAAACAGCTCATGAGTGAACAAAACTTTCTTCTTTGACGATCAAGCTGTGGTCCATAGAATACAGCCAGTATGCTGAAGACACTAGAGAAAAAGATTATTGTCAGCACATACATACTTTTTTACACAGTAATCTAGATATCATTTGATATGAAGATATGTAAAGCAAAATGTCCAATGTGTAGTTTTCTTAAAATCAGTTATGTTCTTTTTGGAAGATGTCTCCAACTTGGCCCAAATACTTGTTTGAAGTCTGCATGTCAAACTTTTCATAAGAGACGGGGTTGTCTTGCGTGTGATATCGACCTCTGTTTCAACCTTTTCTTGATTGGTCTTGTTCTCATTTCCCAACATGCCAAAAGTAGAACAAGGTAGAAAACACAACATGATGTTGGCTGTATTCACTGTCTATGTGAAGCAAGGAATGGTTGCTTTTTCTGAGATATGAGTACATGAAGTACAAGAAAATGAGGCCAATGTAAAAGCAACCAAGCAAGAGAACAATTTTTCTTACACATGGAGGGCTGCAACCCAACTCCATTTTATCTTAGCAATACTGCTGAGAACTGATAGCGGAAACAACACTTTCACAGTTATCCAAGAGTCTTAGGAGAGGATAAAAAAGAAAGGGCACAAAATAGCTATTTACACACTGTGGGACAGGAGACCCTGGAACTTTTACAATGTAGCCAACTGAAAATGGATTGAGTCTCAACAATGTTAAGGAAATAATGTAACACTTAAAAAAATAGTACTGTATTTGAATGCTATATTCTGCTGTAATTTATATCTAGACAGAAAAGAAGCATATTATGGATCAGAGGCAAAAAGTTATATCTAGCATTTCTTGCAATACTGAAGAATACAGAGGCAAACTATGTTTAATGTTGATGATATAAAAGTAAATGAAGGATATTAATTTGGGCTTTTGGGAAAGCAAAACACAGTTGCATGTCAAGAAGAGAAAATATGCATGCCATAGACTACAAGTTTTCAGAAGGTCTGAGAAAAAGATGTCTGACAATAGCTTAGCCAGAAAGACTGTCTGTGCCTGTTTTGTGGCAGTACATCCTCACCTAGGATCTGTCAGCTTTGAGGGTAGTGCAAAGGTCCAGAAAATTAAAACAGTTATTCTGGGTACCAAGTGCCCAAGTGACTAAGCCTATCCAACAACAAAAATAAAAAGTCACAAATTCCTTGTGGAACTAACATGAGTGACTTAGGCAGTGGATTTGGGAGTGAAGGCTAACAGAAATTACCTGCCACACTCCTCAGAGTCTCCACAGTCTGTATCCATCAAAAAGTTCAATCTGAAAGCTAGCATTGAAGGAAATATTTCACCATATCAATTATGAAACAAGAAAAGTAAAAGATGCACAGTACATGCTAAAGTACACTGTACTAAAACAGTACTAACAGCTTAATATTTGCAAGCATCTCCAGAGACATAAAAATCCCAAGTAAAGCACTATATATCAGTCATCTATCACTCTGCTACCACAAAAAAACTGTCAGAACTGGAGCTAAGCTTGAACATGCATGAGATATTCTACTACTAGGGTGGTTATTCTGGTCAAATCTGGAGAGATAAGTGACAGGCTTAGCCTCATCTATATTTAGTGGATATATTTAGATGACTAATGAATATTTCAAAGTGACTAGCTGATCAAAACACGTTGACTGGTTTAGATGAGAAGAAAATCCCAGCAAATCAGAAGAAGGGAAGGCATTGGGAGACCATAAAATTCACTGTGGAAAAAAACCCCCTGAATTTCCCATTTTGTAATTATGCCAGCTAGTAAAATGCTTCAGTGAAACAACACCAGAAATTTTGGAAAGATTGTTGAGATAGCAGCTTGTAATATGATAAAAGCAACATCAACTGGGAAAGGAACCTGATAACAAGAGCTCATATAAAACTATCAAGTTCAAGCAAAGTAAAATTCCATTTGTGGTTAGAAGTACTAAAATACACAGAATCCATATTCCTATGAAGAATCCAGCAAATGACAAAATGAAGCCAAGTGATAAAAGCTGAAGCCACAGCCAACAAAAGGCCGAAAGGCTCTTACCATTCCAAGAAAACACTATGAGACAATTCTGAAACATGCGTGCTATGGCAAAGGGCTGAGAGAAGAAGTGTGTTTTTGTCTGCTCCTTCAGGAAAATGACTTATCTGACTGAATTATGCCTAAGGAAAAGAACTTTCTGTGTGGCCTGAGAGAACACAAGGGGTGATGTGAACATATAACTTGAAAGAGGGCCTGACTAAGAGCAGCAAGAAATAAACACACTCCAGCACTTGGATCCCACTTGCTCGTAGGTCAGTCATTTCTCAACAGCAGTGTCAGGCTCTGTAAAAGTTTCATCTGATACAAGACAATGGCCATATTTGATAACATCCAGGAGACTGGAGATCTGTTCTAGCTTTCTCTATTAGGTCACACTGCAGGTTTCTGATATACAGAAGCTGCAGAATAAGAAAAAAATAAAATGGTTTCTACCCTTAAAGTGAGATTAAATGGAAGAATCAGATGTTTACATAAGTTAGAATTGCACACTTAGCTAGATTTTACTTATTCCATAATAATCAACTGCAGTAGATAACACTATGTAATTATACGGGTCTCTTGCAATTTCTACAGTTCCAGGCAGGTATTTCATCTCCCCTCAGAAGCTGAAAACATCAAACTGTTTGTGAGCAGTTGCTGCACACTCTGAGTGTGAGTGTCCCTCCACACTCACCACTGGACTGAAAGAGACACTTTCCTGATACTTCTAAAGTTTGTTGGAAGTTTCAGACACAGTGCCAATGTGTTTTTGAGATATATTTACTGATGGAGAGTATTAGAACATAAAGTCGGAAGGAAGGAAGGAAGGAAGGAAGGAAGGAAGGAA